>LZPO01087254.1:131479-153926 GCA_001675575.1 Neotoma lepida | reverse complement strand
TTGTACTTGTGACAAAACCCCTGACAAAGGTCACCTGAGGAAAGAGAAGGAGTTCCTTTGGCTGCAGTTTGAGGTACAACCATCATGACGGGGAAGCCACAGCGACAGTAGCACAAGGTGGTTTTTCACATTGAATCCATGATTAGGGAGCAGAGAGAAATGAATGCTTGTACTCCGCTTGCTTTCTCCAGGATTCTATCCCATGGGGTGATGACACCCACATTCAGGGCTGATTTTCCCCACTACAGTAAATCTTAAGGTGTGATTCCATAGTGATTCAAAAGCCAGCCAAGTTAACAATAAAGATCAGCTCTCACATACTTTAAGAGTCTGGAGTTCGTATACAAACCTTTACCCAATACCCTGGACTTTAGTTTAGGGCCTGGTACTAACTAGTTTGGAACTTGCAGCTGTCTTTCTNCATCAGCATCCTGAGTGTTGATATTACTGGCATGGCTCACCAGGCTTGTCTCGATCAGCTTCAGTTTAGNGTCTGATTGTGGAAAAACAAAAAACAAATGGGTGGAAGATGACTGATTGTCTCAGTGCTCAGAAATACACTGTTGANGTCGGGGATGGGTCCTAGGAAAGAGGCTCCTTGGGAAGCTGCTGAGAGACTCCCTGGACTAGAAAGGAAGCCTACCTGTGAAAGCAACGGCTAGGCAGTGTGTAGAGTAAATGAAGTTAGCAAGCCTTTTCAGCTCCTGTTTCCGTCTGTGACAACCTGTGTGGCTTTCAGAAAGCTATTTCTCTTTTTCTTGCGCCCAGTCTGCAGCATGGGAAAAGGAACGACAATATCTGCCACCTATAGTTGTGAGACTTGATTGACAGAATCCCTGTTCAGTGTCATGACAGTGCTTTCCAGGACTTCAGTACTGTGTAAGGGTTCAGGACATAAGCCATGGTATCACCAGACCTCAGAGCACTGCTGAGAAATCCCCTCAGCATTCATGAGATGGGGATACAGAAACTGAAAAAGGTCTGGACATATTTCAAAGGTCTCAGGGCTGCAGCACAAGGGGGCAGGATTCTCAGATTCTCATCTACTAAATGACTAAATGTCTACACGATCTTCATTCTTTCCAATTTCAACCTACACTTACTGAGGTTTTTAGTGGGTTCCCTTGTCATTTTATGTAAATGTGTCTGTATTTTTATGAAGTCTAATTTCTCCCAAATCTTGGGTTGTTCTACAGCTCCAACGTGTTACAATGCTGGTCAGCTCTAAGCCCCAGTACTTTCTCCACATACCCTGGCTTCTCGGTAGCTGTGCCAAAGAGTACTCATTTTAGTTTAAAGTGTTGCAATACTATGACCATCAACCCACAAGACTGGTTTTCCAAGAACCAATCTAAATAATGGTCATTTTATTTACCCTGCAGTTTGGGCNATGCTCATAGACCACGGAGTTGGATAGGAAGGAAGGAATGACAAGATGTGTTTCCTGCCTGGCCAATTCTTACTCCTTTTGTCAAGGTCAGACTCCTCCTCAAAGGCTTCCCTCTTTCTGTGAAAAGAATGAAAGGGCCAAAGAGAATCTATTCATCAAGGACCTCCTCACACAAAGGGCTCCCTCACCTCTGAGCCCATGTTNAGTTTGTCAGAGGGGAGGTTTCACAGCAGGTGAACTATGCTCTCTGGGCTAAGGTTTTGACCTCGGGGTTACAATCATGGCAACTATGCCATTGTCCTATCCCATTGATCTTTGCCTTCTTCCTTTGAGATGGCCATTCTGTCACAAGCCTTGGACACCTGAAGAGTGCCTATGAATTCTCTTGGGCAATGATGTTCTGTTGAAAAGCCATGGGACTGGTATCTGGGAAGATGTTTGGGGCTACAGAACTAAAAGTGGTCTCTCCAAAAATAAAATGTTTTATATCACATNATCTGAAGGTTCTAGCCAAGGAGGTCTTAGGTCTGTGAGTCTAGTAACTCAATAGCCTCATGGAAGATCTAGGGTAGTTGTACTTCTCTTACAGGTGGTAACAATATCTACATGTCAAAGAGGGCCACGCTTCTCTGGACCTATCTTTAAAAGCTAGAGAGATCCTTCCAGTAGTATCTAGAGCAGCTGGTCCTTGAGTTTCTGTGTCTGGATTTTTATCTTTGTCTGCTGTTGAACCAATCAGTGGCCAAGAGATCAGCTACTCCTCAAGAGTGACTTCCTTGTGCTGGGACGAAGTGTTAGATACATCAAAACACACAGCTCCCATTCACTTTGTTTTGCAAATAAAGAAGAGCAAAGATGAGCTGCTGTGAATGATGCCCATGCATAACCATGCCCATCATTACATATGCAATCATACAAGTCTGGCTCTGCATCTTCAGGTCCAACATTTGCAAAAGCAGACAACTTCACTTCCCCAAATTTTAGTATCCTCACATGTAAAATCAGGTTAAAAAATAGAGCAAAATGATGTAATGAAGGACACCCCATGGAACTTGGTACATGTTGGTGGCTGGCTGGCTTCCCACTGGCTACCTCATGCCTTCTCCTCTTTGGAAAGATCCCAGAAAACAAGTATCCATGGGAACTGGGGGATTTCTCACCCTTCCATGTCTCTTGGCTGATCTTGTCCTCCTGCCTTTTCTTGTGATTTCTTGTTTTCCAGTTCTGTGAGGGTTTTCAGAATCTGATTATCAGTAGTTATTAATCCAGCTATCACAAGAACTGATAAATGTATAGCCTAAAACAATATTTGCCCCAAGTTTCTGTTTGTTTTCTTTGACCCTGTAATGTGGCCAGTTGGAGATGCTCCAATTAAAGGTAATGAACCAATTTATTCCCTTGCAATTTGTTATGTTTAATAAGTAAGAGCCTTCCCTGCCCTTTGTCCAGTGAGCATCCCCACACATTAATCTTGATCAATTGCCAGCAAGCGTCTAATGAGTGCCTTTGTTGGTGGAGTTTAGGATGATCCTTTGCTCTATTTACCATTGGTAGAGAGTGTAAGAAAGGAAAATTCATGTATGTTGTCACTCAGTGAGATTCCTGCTGCCCTGAGAATGAGACAAGTATTCTGTTTGCATAACAGAACACAAGAAGGGCTAATGAGGATGCGCTGCTTTAGGTTACTATTAAAAGACACATATACTTTCAAAAATTGAAGATTAGCTCCACATGTATGAGCTGTAATGGCTCCTAGGTGAAGGCTAGAAAAAATATTTATTCTGCACTACAGCATTCTTGATGGTCTCTCTTTAATGTTATGATTTCTAAACAGTATTGATTTCCAAAGAGAAATGCACTCATTCTAGCTAACTGTTTATTGTGCCTTGGACAAGCCTGCACTGGGTGAAGCAGAACGGATAAAACTCAAGGGAGGCCTCTGGGGACTCTTGAGAGTGGCTGTTCTGCTAGCANGAAGTCACTATGAGCCTGTGCAATGCAGGTCACATGGTGTAGGCAGGGAGCTGAAGTAACACTTGCCCTTGTCATATCTAACTAGTGTCCTTGGATGTATACAGCCATCTTTTCTAGATGTCTTTATAGAATGGGGATTTGAGGTATAGAATGTGCCAAGGTCAGATTCTAAACTCCTNTGGTTCTCCAATCATACTGAGAGTTGTAAAAAGAGGTAATAGTCAGAAAGTGGTTGGCAAGACCAGAGGGACTGGGGTTGGTCCTGAAGGATGAAGGCAGTGGGGATGTGTGGACAGAAGGAGGGAGATTCTAGGGCAGCAGGAGCTGGGAATAACAAACAATGTATCTGCACTCTAAGCGCTGCCCTGGCCACAGTGGGGGGCTCTGCTGGTTAATCACCTTAGGAAAGGCAGCTGGACAGCAGCACAAAGCCAAGCTCACAAAACCCAGCCTACTTTAGCTCCGTAGTGTTGCGACATGGATCACTTCTGTCTTCCCCCTCCTGTATGACTTTGGCTCATTTGCTTGTTGTCTGTCTTCCCTCTCTTCCTCTCCTTGTTTCTCCTCCCTTCCTGATTCTCCTGTTCTTCTTATGGTCTAGTAGGGCTTGCACCTATAAAGCATGGGTACCTACAGGGGTCTCCACCTNACACATGGCATGGCATGCCACTCAGGCTTCTCAGAATTTAGACTCTACAGCTAGAAAATACAAGTTTGGGTCTCAGTCTAGACAAGTTAAACCCTGTACATGTCACTCAGTGTCCCATGTGNCAATAGTAGTTACCTCCTAGAGTCATCTCAAGAATTACATGGATGTTTACCCTGGAAGAGTATGGACTTGTGTAGGTCCTGTGTGTGTTGTCATTGAAGTCATGTTGGGTCATTTTCTCTCCTACCTTTGTGGATTAAACAAATTTTTTCCCTTGCTTCTTTGGACCCAATACCCACATCACGTGACCTATTAACATTTTTTTATTTGCTCGAATTGCGTGTCTCAGTTTACCTCTTAAATGTACTAAATNAAATTTTGAGAGCATTTGGAAACCCGAGCAAGGCCCCNTCCTGAAGGTCCAGCTATTTCAATTAGTTAGGGCTCTCTGCCTCGTGATCCAACAATCTCTGACTGCGCCATGGCCTCCTGCTCCCTGGCACAGTCTGACTTTACCTGCTACTATTTAAATTTTATGAATCACACTTCAGCTATTTGAACTACTGAAGCCTCNGGGACTATATAAATAATTACCACGGTGCAATTGTCACAATTTATAAAAGATGCTGTAAAAAGTTCTTTCCCATTTTTTTCCTCCTTTTTCTTATTCTATGAACTTTTTTTTTGTCTCAAATTGTAGGATGAAGAGCTGTCAGCTATCCGCCAATGAAGAGAGAAGGGGATTCTCAGAATCAAAAAGCCTGACATCCGGTAAGCAAACACTCCCTTCTTCAAAAGGCAGTGGGAGTGCGCCATGGCAACCTTTTCTTGGTGGGAACTCTCAGCCTGGGCCTCATGCACTACACTCCCCCATACATTGCCTTGAGCAGAGTGCCTGGCAGAATGTCAATGAGGAAAGAGCTAAGTGCAGGAAGTCCTGGAACACAGCCCTGCTGTTCCAATGGAAGAGCAAGGTCTTCGGATGAGATCCCATGACTGTTGTGTTTGTTCTTAAAGGCTGTGCATTTGAATTCATGTCTGTCTTGGAATACCTTCAATAGTAGTGTCAAGATGGAGAGAATGCCTGCATTTTCTTTGCCTCCCAAGAAATTGAGCAGACTCAGCAATTTCCCCAGCAGCCTTTGATCTTTCCAGGTTCCCGGTTAGCTTTCAGATGAGGCATATTCCTGGAAATTTCTGAAATCNGCCCTGTTTTATCATCCGCTCTCAAACTTGGCAGTTAAAAATCTCATCTTTGAATGCATTTTTCTCAACCCAGTTCTCCTGTATGAAATGCCTGGTAGCCCTTCCATTTTTCCTATTTTTGGCAGAACAGAACAAAGTCCATTTGCCAAGAGTATTTTTTTNAAGGCCCAAGTTCTTGCCATTCTGAGGCAAGAGGTTTCTGGATCAAAATGGAACCGAAAGGTGCATTTGGCACNGTTCAATCAACNTTATCAGCTGCACCCAGGAAGGTTTTCCTATGAAATCAAGGGTTTCATCAGAACACAGGGCACANGTGAATCTGCAGTCTGTACTCACAAGGCCTGTGACCTGGAAATGAGTCCCAAGCAGACAGGAACAGCCAACTCCCCCTGTTCTTTCTCCAGAACCTCTTGGTTTATTCTTCCTAAACTTCCAAGACACTTTTTGAGGATGCATTACATTTTCTTTTCTTGAAATATTTATGCACAAATAGTGTCTCCTAAATTAAAACTCAAGTTAGGTCAGGGCAAGAACTAGGCAGTCACTTCTGCATCCTGCAGAGTGTTAAGACAAGATGAAGCCCCAAGCGGTGTTTTATTGAATGAACTCAGATCTTCTCACACCCTTTCAACAGCCCACAGAGGCAGTTTAAGGCGGGAACCATGGAGGGACTCAGCTCATGCTTTCTTCATTCTAGAACATTTATTTACGTATGTACTTACTTATTTTAGCACAGGTTCTCCTGTTGCATAGTTTGGCCTTGAATTCTCCAGGTAGACAAGGACGATCATGAACTTCTGATTGCCCCAATTCCACCTTCCGAGTGTCAGACATACATCACCACACTTGCTTTTATGCAGTGCTGGGGATTGAACCCAGNACCTTATGCATGCTAGGTAAGTACTCTAGCAACTGAGCTATAGCCCCAGTCTTGTTCTAGAACTTTTGATTATAGTTGACATGGTTCATAATTAATGGGTGCACTGGATAGTTCCTTGCAGCCTTCAACCTCATTGGTGTTTTCACTTTTAGGCATTGACTGTCAATTAGTGGAGCTTAGGTAGTGATGTGGAGTTACTAGAGAACCCTACCTTTGGAAGGATGAGGAAAAAAGCAACCAACCATCCTTGAAATGACTTGAGGTGAGTCTATCCTCCCATCTGGTAATTCTCATGAAGGGTGGGTCATCTTTTTTATGTTTCTGAAATGAGGCCTGAGGCATCTTCAGCAGTTAGCCATGACTGTCCAGCTGAGCATCCCATAAAGCATACGTAACTCCATTCTGTCAAGGTTGTAGATGACACCATTGACTTGTCTAATTTTTTCATCCTATTGATCCCTTTCCCAAGAAGTCACTAATCTGACTTCACAGTTCAGACATGCTATTTTTGGTCCATATTATATTAAACTGGACATTTTAACATATAGGTTTTTGAAAATACACTTCATGTGTGGGATTTTTTTTGCAATTGTAAATTTTGAGAATTATAGTATATAATTATCACGCAGCATAAGAAGCTGCCGTGTGGGGAACCTTCTTGCACTGCAGTGTTTCTGTTATAAACAAGTCTATCCCTTAATGGAGTATTTGTCAGTGCCTGTGTTCAGAGAAGTACTCCAAAGGCATGTGCTCAGAAGTTAGGAAATAATTATATTTCCAAACATAATCTTTTCTAATCATCCCATTTTGTTTTATTTAAAAATAACCTGTTGGTCTCTAAGACAGGTACAATTATCTTTGATCTCAGCTCTGAGGTACCACCTTCCAGAAAACTATTCGGGGGGGCTGAAAAGGGGGGCTGAATAAACTCAAATTAAGTTTTCTTTTTTCAGAAAATCTTTATTCTAACCATAAATAAATATATTAGTAAAAAGCTGCCTAAATCCAGCCTCTAGCAGGAGGCTGCAGAGCACTGAGTTGATAGTTAAGATTTAACAATTCAGCCATGTGATTTAGTGCACAGCAATGTTCAGTGATGTCCACAATTAGGCCCATTGCACAAACCTCTATTGATGACCAGCAGGATGCGTAGGCGTTGGTGCATTTTAGGGGCACCAGTGTGAAGTAGATCAAGTCCTTGGTTTACAGAGCTAGATGAATGGTGGGTAGGCAGTGAGAGAAAGCTATACCCACACTGACAAGAACAGGAAAGGAGGCGAGGTGAGGCGATGGAGACCAGGGATCTGGACTGAGCTCTGAAGGAGGCCAAGTGAGGAGATGGATCCCAGGGGTCTGTGCTAAGAGTCCTGGAGGAGTTAAGGTGAAGAGATGGATCCCAGGGCTCTGTGCTGANCCCTGGAGGAGTCAGTATCTTCTAGATAAGAAAGGTGACAGAAACAAAGAGAGCAAAGACAAGCAGTAGGTGGTTTGGAGAAACCCATATATTTCTGAAATAAAATAATTTCAAGTAGGACAGGTCAGGGAATAAACTACTNTGTATTTGACATCTGTGAGCCAANGACACTGTAGGAATTTTGCCTTCGTTGAACAAGAACAAGTTTCTGCCAGGCTTTAGTTTTCCAGAAAGGTACAGCCATGGGGCTACTCACGATGATGTGCTGCCCTTCTCTCCCCCGCCCCCAGAATCCTGTTCCATGCCCTATAGGAAATGCTCAGACAGTGCCAAACACTCCGGGCCTTTCTTTCCACTGAGCTGTTAGGAAAGCTCATCGGACACCTGCCACATCCCAGACCCAGAGAGGCACAGCACGAAGGGCAGACACAGGCCTCCAGGAACCCACAGGCACACATTCATTCTCCATCCCATCTCCTCGGGGCTCAGAGGATGCTGCAAGGTGGCAAGGAGCCAGATGGCAAACAAAGCCATTCTGTGTGGAAGGAGCAGGCTCTCTCCTCAGTCCCCTTTCCTGCCCGAGGGATGNGTAAACATCGCATCAGTGGCTTTCCCAGAGACACCACCAGTCTTCAGTCAAATCCACAGAAATCGAATTTTCAAAGAATTTAGAAATGTTTCTTTATTAGCTTCATTGTTGAGGAGTGTTAGAGTGTTTCAACACATTTTAAGTATCCATACTGGGTCATTCCATGCTAGGGTGTGATGAAGATGTGAGGGGCAACTTCCGGTAGGAGGAAGATCAATGCCACTTACACCAACTGGAAGGGCAGGATTGCTTCAGCATGGGGGACTAGGGAACACCCCCACTAAACAAATGAATGCCTAAGATCAGGGAACTGGGGATATACGGGTCCCGGCCAGCAGTCCCTGCCATCTTATGTGGAGAGAGGTAAACCTGAGAGATGGAGACAGTGCTGACATCAGGAGGGGTGGGAGAAGGCACAGATGTCAAGAGGGTTTTGCATATAGAAATGTGGCAATAGCAGGCATGGGGGGATTATAGGGTTTATGNCACCCAGGGAGTGCCTCCCCTAATAGGTTGTAGTGAGGGATAGACCTTTCAGGACTCATGGCCAACCAAGTGGCAGCCTCTGAGGTGGAGCTGCTAGCTGTATAGCAAGAGCTCTCCCCATAGCTGGTGCTGCTGGGGAGGTGGCTCTTAGTGTGNACTCCTAGGATAGAACCCCTGAAGGGAAGACTGAGGCTGGAGAGCAGCTGCTGGGGTTGTCTGTCAGCGTTCCTACCATTCCACTTGGGATTGGCAGACTCACATTAACTAAAGCCAGGTAATCATNACTAGAAAAGCCCCAAAACTGAAGGAAGGCTCTGTCAGTACCATTGCATTGGTAAATTTAAATGGCACTTTCCTGACTGAGACATGGCATCACATTTGTGTATGATGCCAGTGGCCATACCGGTATTGTCCCCATCAAATATACCTTAGTAATTTGGAGAATTAGAGTAGACTAATAGAGTGATCCATGACCCAAGATTTGCAANCAGAGAACACACAGTGCTGTTTGTAAAATAGCCCAAAAGACCAGAGAGTCTGTGGCCATCCTTACATAGGTAAATCCCAGGGGGATTGGCACAAAGGNACAATGGACTTGATGCTAGAGACTATAAGTCACACTTACCCAATGGCTTGTGACCTCAGGCTTGGGACCGTTGTGACACACAAACCCAGTTTACTTTGTCTTCTGGAAGCTTCTCTTTCATTCCTGTCTGCTGCATCCACATAGGCCTTTACTAGGTAGCTTGGTTTCTATTGACTCAGATAGTCTCTACCTATGTTTGTGGGTTGTGCTAGCAGAGAAGAAGGCACACATGCCAGTAGCCTGAGACCAAGTCAGTAGTTCTCAACACTTCCTTCCAACGTGGGAATCTCCCCAGCTGCTTTCTCTGACGCAATGATCAAGGCACGGGGTGATGTGGCATGATTTGTAGAGGTTACTGAGACATGGGGGTAAAGGAAACTAGTTTCCTGAGATCAATGATTATGGAGAAAATGTTTTATGCTNGGGTCAAATCGTAAGTATTAAAACTGTNTATCTTCCCCAGGAGCCGGGCATTGGTGCTTCCATATCTGAGAGACGCTCTTCTGTGCTGGGAAACCCTGGAATTTAGAGTCCATTTGAGTTTGACTTTGCTAAGCAACTTTGCAAATGACTCTAAACTCCTCCGATCTTCTGCTTCCTCATATGTAAATGGATGGGATAATCCNCACCTTTCATACCTGAAGAACTCGGAGATACCGCACACAAAGAGGTTGTTGGCACATTACAAGCATGGAATACACTACAACTATTTTATTTACCAAGAAGACCAAGATATCTGGGAGAAACANGGGTGACATTCTTTACCTATCTATTTTATGAATACTCGCCAAAAAGTTCTTAAGGTAAATTTGACTTGAGGGCACATGACTACATTTATGACATGGTTACAGTTGCAAAAACTCACTCAGGTGAGCTAATCAGAGGATCAATAAGCCATCTTCACCACCATATGGGTGATTGTGACCTTCTCCCTGCTATGGACTCAGACACTTGGTGTCACCCAACCAAATAAAAATAAGGAATATTCTTAAACTCACTGTGCCATGTCAGTACTTCCTATGTGGAGGAAGCCATTCAGAGACAAGGCAGACACAGTGAAGACTGTCATGAAGACAGAGGGGTAAAGGCTTGCTTAGTTTCTCTGAGCCACAACAGCAGGTGAATAATGGCTGAATTTCCTTAGGGGAAGACCGGTCCGCCTCAGACCATGCTTCTGTATTTTCCTTGGATCCAGGCTGTGTCTATAAAGACTCNGTAAATCACAAGGCTAAGACTCAATCTGCAGTAACAACACTCTTAGGAAGGGTGATTCTTCAAGACAATCAGGAAATTGTCTGCGAGCATCTAAAGCCACTTAGAGAAGTTTACCAAGTCTGAGAAAATGTTGAGTATCTCTCTTTGTGACAAGTGGCATAAAGCTACTGAAGGCCTTGTAGGGAGGGAACTCCTTCTGGCCTCTTCTGTTTGTTTTTTATGTGTAGGACCCAGCACAGGTTCAATGATGAGGATCTAAGAGAGGGAATGGAGTGTGTGGCATTAGCATTTGACAGTGGACATCCAGGCAGAGTCATAGCATGGTGACACAGTGCTGGCCTAGCGTGTCAAGCTTGGCTTTCATCACTAACATGCACAGAAAGGGCAGGCGTCCACACTTGCCAGGTGACCTCAGAGCAAATCTAAGCTTCTAGGACCTCCCTCCAAACTCCTAAAACTCAACTCATGACCTTGTACTCAATAACTAGTGATAAGTTTTGTTACCATTTATCCTGACTTTAAACTACACATAGTTTTATGTAAACAACCAACGCTAAGGATTTCTGGATAACAGACTAGGTGCTGCCTCTGTGAACCAGTAAAGAGGAGTCAGAAAAGAAAACCAGACTCTTCTGGAGAACGTAAAAAGAAATGAGCTTGAGAACTTCTCAAGGGTAGTGAGAGAATAATTAAAAAGTACCGGGAGACAGATAGTAAGCCTAGCCAAACAGCACTAGCTGTGTGGCCCTCTGACGGGCAGGGTGACAATGCAGAAGGCTTATCCGAAAGGTAAACTAGGCAGCCCTGGTCAGGAGAGGGCAAGCCTGTCCTTAGGACAAGCCTACATACAGCCCTCACAAGCCTGTTATAAATTCCTCTAGGGNATGAGGCAGCTGTGGAAAGGGATCCCACACCACCATTCTTTGTGAGTCAGAGGGCAGTGGCTGGGCGCAATTCTTAAAGGAAACCTATTGTTTACAGTTGTGCCAGCTTGGAGACCTGGGGACCAGGAACAACCAACAGGCAGGAAGGCTGCTGCTCCAGTCACAGGCATGAGATGCCCAAGGGGGGCAGCTGTGGGGAGCAGGAAAGCTGGAGGCTGACAAGTCAAAGAGTATAGATAGATAGCAATAGGACAGGTTCAGAACTGAAAGGGGTGGTGGTGATGGTGATGGTGGTGGCAGNGGCAGTGGTAGCCCTATCCTCAGTGACAAGAAACAGATTTCATCCCCTGAGAATAACTCTAGACTTCCACAGCCCTGAGCCTGAGGTTAGAGGGTGAACCAGCCTCTAGAGCAATCTATGTGCCACTCACTGCTGTAAAGCCCAGAACTCTGAAGGACNAGCAGGGTCTTCTTGACACCTACAGCTGCATCCCTACATGAGAATACTTAGGGAATCTTGAGGGTGTAAAGATGGGTGTGTGTACAGATGTCAGTGCCATGCTTGTACTCATACTCATATCACACATGGGAGATACTTCCCAACTATAACATTAGCCAGTTTAAGGGAACTGGGCGAGAACTGCCCAGCCCATAGTCTGCAAAGCTAAGTGTGGCCAACAGAACACCCTGATGTGCAAGAAGGGACATTACTAAAGAGAAGACAGCTCTGGTGGGATNCCAGACATGTGACCAGTGTAGGTTTAACACTATACAAACCCAAAGTCCTGAAAGCCAGCTCCAGTCTCCCCTTCTTNGTGCGATGACTGCCTCCTCCAATCTCAAAGACCTGGCAAGAGAGGCTGTTCCAGCTTCGCCTCCTTCCTCTTCTCCCTCCCTTTCTCCTCCCTCCCTCCCTCCATTCTCCCTCCTCCCTCCCTCCCTCTCTTCTTTGTCCTCTCTCCCTTCCTTCCTTTATTCCTTTCTGTTGCCCTTGTGTATCCCCATTTTTTCATATATTTTAATTTTTTCATTACTGAATTAAAAAAACAAGTTTTTGTGATTCCCTTTCATAAAATTTTCTAATTTTCTTACGCACATTTTATTATTGAACAATCACTTTTCCTTTCATCTCTTTTTTCTTCGTTTTACTCTTTTTTGTCCATGTTTCCCTTTTGCATTCTACTATATAGCTTGGCTTTATCTTAATTTTTAAACTCATATACTTACGTGTTTGCCTTGAAATGTCCTTGCTGTAATGTTTAAATATGTTTTTGACCTGTCCTTCATTCTTGCCCTTCTTTCTTCTAATTGATCAAGTCTATTGGTGATCCTTTTCCTTGGCTTTGTATATTCATTAAGGTTTTTATTTCTCACTTTTAATCCCCCCTCCAAGTCTCAACTTCCTTGCTTAATTTTTCTTCCACAACTACTGACTTTCTCACTCGCTTTGCTTATTCCTTGGTCTGTGCAGTTGCCTATCCTCTCCAGGCCTCAGATGGAGTTCATCTGCTTGTTTTTATCCCTTTTGAAGTCAACAATCATTTAGCTAGTAAAGTTTTGAAATCTTTGTCCATAATTTTAACCTCTTTCTGTATCCTTGAATTCAACAGCTGAAGAGTTATGGTCTTTTGGAGGAGTGATGCTGCCTTGAATTTTCATGTTTCTTTCATTNCATGTTGTGTCTTATCCTCTTATTGCATAACTTCCCCTTGAGTGCTCAATCCTCAATACAATTAGAGAAGAAAAAACAGATTCTGTACCAGTAACAACATGAAACTGTACGAGACAACGAAATGCACTTAAAATTTACTAAAGCCATTACCATATCACCAAGGATTATGAAACAAAAAAAATGACAAAACTAATATAGACTGTATTATGGAGTTACAAATTATTTAGTGTCAATAGCAGATAATGTAGATTTCAAACCAAAATCAGTCATGAGAAGTAAACAAGGTGTGTTCAATGTGGTATCAAGGGGAATGACCACAAGGGAGACAAAACACTTAAAGATAGCGCATTCTGAGTAGTGGGCACCCACCTTTGTATATAAGCACTAGTGAGCACAAAAGGTCACAGAATTTCAAACACAACGAAGGTGGGTGACTGCAATATCTCACTTTCATTTAGATAACATGTCAACAGTAGGTCCAGCTAGACCTTAAAGCAGATGGAGTTCACAGAGACCCACAGAAGATTCCATTGACTTGATGCAGAGTACACATCGTCTCTACAGCCTTTACCACCTTCTCTAAAACAGACTACATGCTAGCCCACAAAGTCTTATCAAATGCAAAAGAGTCGAAGTAATTTCTTGTGTTTATAAGATGACAGTGGAATTCACATAAAAAAAAACTATACAACTACTTGAAAACTCTGGAATAGCCTACTCATAATGGCTTCAAAAAATACCACTGATAAATGAGATTACACAAAATTAAAAGATTCCACACAGCAAAGGAAGTAACAGCCAGAATGAAGAGGCACCTGTATAATGGGCAAATCCTGACAGCTATACATCAAGTGGGAGTTTTAAACCTAGAATATAGTTTTCAAAAACTCAAAAAAATTAAGCATTTGCCTCCAAAATAAATCATCCAATCAATCTATGTTTTAATGAACTGATTAGAGAGTTCTCGAAAGAAAAACACCTACAGAATGAGAAAAGATCTTCACCAACCCCACATCTGACAAAGGGCTGATCTCCAAAATATATAAAGAACTCGAGAAACTAGACATCAAAAAATATTGAACAATCCAATTAAAAAATGGGCTACAGAGCTAAACAGAGAATTCTCAAAAGAAGAATCTCAAATGGCTGAAAGACATTTAAGGAAATGCTCAACATCCTTAGTCATCAGAGAAATGCAAATCAAAACGACTCTGAGATACCATCTTACACCTGTCAGAATGGCTATGATCAAAAACACTGATGACAATCTATGCTGGAGAGGAGCACACTCCTCCACTGTTGGTGGGAGTGCAAACTTGTACAACCACTGTGGAAATCAGTATGGTGGTTTCTCAGAAAATACATCTAGATGTGTATAAGAGACCGATCTTACACCTGTCAGAATGGCTATGATCAAAAACACTGATGACAATCTATGCTGGAGAGGAGCACACTCCTCCACTGTTCTTTTATACACATCTAGATGTGTATAAGAGACATACACAATGGAGTACTACTCAGCAGAGAAAAACAATGACCATATGATATTTGCAGGCAAATGGATGGAGCTAGAAAATATCATCCTGAGTGAGGTAACTCAGACTCAGAAGGACAAACATGGTATGTACTCACTAATAGGTGGATACTAGATATAAACCAAAGGACAATCAGTCTGCAATCCACAGATCCAGGGAGGCTANCTGGCAGGAGGGACCCTAGGATGACTGTGGTGTAAAATGGGTTTTGGTTTTGCCCAATCACTGGGCGTGCTTTGGCTGAAGCGTTTCACTATTAGGATAAGAATTTGTACCTCTATTTATGTTCAAGATATCTGTGTATTATCTCTCCTGCAGTTGTACATTGAATGTTTTAATAATAATAATAATAATAATAATAATAATAATAATAAAGAAAAAGAAAAACACCATAGCCAATATATACTGTTAAAGGTTTCAGTCCAGTCACATCAGGGAAATGCAAATGAAACTATTCGGTTCGCATCTTGCTCTGGGCAGAANGGCTCTCATCAAGGAAACAAAGGACAAGGAGAAAAGATGCTAAGAAAGGAAGTTTATTCATTGTGGGTGGGAATGTAAGCCGGTCCTGCCACTTGGGAAATCAGTATGGAGGTGTTTTAGTGACGCGAAAACAGAATTCCCTACTACACTGTGTGTCCTGAAAGCACCATGCATCCAACTGCAGAGATACCTGCAACCCCTTGCTTATTCACAACAGCAAGGAAATGCAACCACTGTAAACATCCACCAATAGATGAATGAAGAAAGAAAATGCAGTACATGTATGCTGTAGAATTTTATTCCTCTGTAAAAAAAAAATGAAATTGTGACATTTTCAGAGAAATGGATGGAACTAGAAATCACTATTTAAAATCTCTATGTTAAGCTAAACAAATCAAATTCATAAAGACAAATGACATGTTTTTTTTTTCATGTGCTGAACCTAGATTCACATTTGTGTATGATGAAACTAGAAGGGGGTAACGAAAGAGAAGAGAGAGCTCAGGGCATAGGGAAAGAGACAGTGGATATGGAACACATGAACAAAACCTTCCTCTTGACGTTGCTTTTGTTCAGGGCACTTCAGCACAGGAACAGAAATGAAGCTGGAATACCTTGCAAGAAAAAAAGTCCAGTGTGATGGCAGGTCTCACACCCGAGGGGAGACTTGCTGGCAGGCTAGCCTCCTTACCTGGTGAGTCCCAAGCCAATGAGAAACCTCATCTCAAAAAATAAGGTNGATGAAAAAATTTTAAATAAATAATTTAAAATGCTAGAAGTGGTGACACATGCCTTTAATCTCAGGCAGAGGCAGGTGGATCTCTGAGTTCAAGGCCAGTCTGATCTACAGAGTAAGTTCCAGGACAGCCAGGGCTACACAGAGAGACCCTGTCTCCAAAAACCAAATAAATAAATAAATAGATAGATAGATAGATAGATAGATAGATAGATAGATAGATAGATAGATAAGGTGGATAGTACTTGATAATTTTGTCTCTGCCTATACACACACATACACACATAGCACATACAATACACACACATACACACACACACCCTATATACACCAAACACACACACACACACACATATACATACCACATACACAAACACACACACATCATAATGAAAACCATTACTTTTTATATTGATTTCCAAAATTAATATGTTAGTATAAGCTTTCATCAAGAGCATTTATTCTGTTTGTTCTTTGCAATAACCATAAGAAGTAATTAGTAGAAAAACACTGTTATTACTATCACATCAAAATACTACTGTAGAGCAGTGGTTCTCAACCTTCCTAATGCTGCGATCCTTTAATACAGCTCCTTACATTGTGGTGACCTCCAACCATACCATTATTTCTTTGCTGCTTCATAAGTGTAATTTTGCTACTCTATGAATTGCAATGTAAATATATAAGTGACCCCTGTNAAAGAGTTATTAGACCCCCCCAAAGGGCTCACAACCCACAGATTGAAGACTGCTGTAGATGATTTAGATTAGGACTTTTGAAAAGGATGGAGACATTTATCAATGAAGAGGAGCTAGAGGAAACACAAGAGAATTCAAGTTGGCCTGGCAAGATGGCTCAGCAGGCCAGATGGTAGGAGGAGAAAAGAGACTTGCATAAGTTATCCTCTGGTCTCCCCGTGTACGCCATGGCACACTCATGGCCCTCACCATACAATAAATCCATAAAAATTCAACAGTAAAGGAAAGAACCGATATTAAAGACAACCACATGCTAGACCGGCAAAGCATCGGAATACTCCACTAGAGGACAAGGCTGTGCATGTATTATTCTCACCGATGCTATGTTTGGAATAAAAAACCTGTAAATCCAAAAGCCAATTAAAAACAAAGTTACAATGTGATGGTGTAGGACATGTAACAGTCAGGAACTGTGACAATAGGCTACTGTGCAAACTGGCTCCTCCAAGTTGTCCTCTGACCTCCAAATGCACACTGTAACTTGTGCTCACACATAAGCACACATGCACGGAAAATAAATACATGTAAAATCAAAAGGCTACATGTATAAATTCAACCCAACTTTTCAGATTTCAGAATCTCTGTGCAGGAGCACTGCCATGGTGGCAGAGACAGAACACTATCAAGCAAGCCACAATACACTGATTCCTGGCACTGGAGCTGAACCCCAAGACTAGACCCACAGGGTGACCCCAAAGCTAGCAAATGAGGGTACAGCAGGANCACCTGTCCTCACTAGCAGCCATGCAATGTGTCCACAGCATCGCTGCATGAACAGAAAGAGTTAAGGCAGCACAAACCCGGTCTGAGGAGTGAAGCGAGGGACACAGACCTGACAGGGTACCGGTATTGCTTTGTTTCTCAACTACTGCTCTGCTCAGGACGCTACTGTAAAAGCAAAGTAAAGTAAAAGCAAAGACAGGTTATTTTTGTTGTTTGTTTTTTTATTTTCTTTCAAGGCCAAATGGTAAAGTGGAAAACTAATTTAATGTTGCCTTTGTATTACCTTCAAAATAAAATTAAAGTTACCGTTTTATAGAAATGTTCTGCTTTCTCAAGGTTAAGAAATTATGAACCAAATCCTATGAAATTGTTTCTCTGTGGTTTTCTTCTCTTTTGTTCTTTTATAGTTAGAAAGCTTATTGACTTGTAAGTGACTCTTCATGCTAATATGCACAATATTTATACATCTATAAGCAATGCCCACTTGCCCAGTGCCATTCCACACAGAAAAAATAGAATTTTATGTATCATTAAGCAGTTTCCAAGGTGTTGGTAATTTCAGGCAAAGCATGAGTATAATGGCTAGTAGCATACTTACTACCAGCATGCTGTTTGGGGGTTTTAAACCACTGCAGTGGATACACCTGGACTCCCCAGCTCATTGAGCCCCCTCCACACCAGCTGAGCACATAAAGCCCTAATCAGGGCTCCTCTACAGGGCAAAGAGCCTGGGAAGGGGAGTATGGCCTGAGATTCCACCAGCTGCAGTTGCTTTCGGCATTGAGGCTCTGGCAGAGTCTAGGGCAAGCAGCACACTTGCAGGGAAACATGAAATGTGGATTCGCTTGATGAAAAATCAAGAAAAATGTGCAATTCAAAGTGTTAAAACAAAGCACCCCCCCACCCCCACCTGTGACAGTTCCTCTTGACTTGCTCCGGGGACTTGAATTAACTATTTAAAGTCTTTCCAGGGGTGTGGGGATAGCTCAGTCAGTAAAGTGCTTGGCATCCAAGCAAGGAGACCTGAATTTGATCCCCAGGACCCACATTTAAAAAGGCACATGTGGGATGCACTAGTAATCCCAGCGCCAGAGAACTGGAGACTGGTGGANCCTTGGTGCTCACTTACTGGTTCATCCAGCCTAGTTGGCAACTTTTAGGCCAATGAGAGACCCTGTTTCAAATCAAGTGTGTATGCACCTATGGAATGACACCTGAGGTGAGCTCTGGCTTCCACTACAAGCACACACTTGCACACATACGTTTACATACACACACACACACACACACATACAAATCATACGATTCTTTCTAGTTTGAGAACAAAATTCAAAACATAAGGATTGCCATTCATCTTCGTTTTGTGCAAAGTGAGTTTCATAAAATGACATTGAACTTAGCTATAGTGTCATTGACAAGACACAATTTGGCTTTTGAAGCTCATACATGTGTTTTATTCTGACAAGAACAGAAACTGGTTCTTGTTTTTAATTTGTTCCTTCCCATGTGCATTCTGCTACTTCCTTTGGCCAGCTGATGAGCAAGAATGAATATGAAGAAAAGGGGGCCCTGGGTCACCTCATCTTTCCCTTTTCTTCCTGCCATCCCCTTGGTAAGGAGCTGGGGAATTTTTCGGTTCCGTGTGTTTCTCAGAAGAATATGACTTTTATTTGGCAGTTTGGATTCTCATTCTGTCTCACTGAGCCCCTTCAAATTCCTAAGGGATTGCCAAGAGATCAGACTTCTAGAACATCAGAAATCCTTCTTGAAAGTGGGAAGAGAAGACAGTGCAGGTAGTGTGCACATTTCCTGTGTGCACGCTCAAGTCCTGTCATCCCACTGCATTTGACTTAACAAAGTGAGTTCAAAGATTGACAGGGAAGCAGGAGGCCTGCTGAGGGATGCNCAGTGGAAATGTGTATTACCAGAAGAAATTGGACAAACATACAAAAATTTATACAAAAAATATAAATTCTAGTTTATACTCATTCTAAATACATGGTTAATTCTAGATGTTTGCTAGAACATTCAAAATGACTCAAACCCTTCACAAAATCATAGCTTGCTGTCCATGCCATTTNCAGTTCATGTGTTTGTGTGTGTGTTTGTGTGTGTGTGTGTTATGTGCACAAGCACAGGAAACATTCAGGTACGTTACAATATAATGAATGAATGATGGTAATATTCATCCATGGCTGATATAACTAATAAGTTACAGTAAAATGCTAGTACATATGTTTATGTGAGAGTTCCAATATTTATGAATCATACTCCCAAGTTCCTAAAGCTCCTAAATTAGAGGAAATGTGAACATTTGAACACGACCCTGGATGTTTNGCAGTCATGAATTTACTGCTGTCAGACAACTAAACAGGCATTAGCAGGATTGGAGGACGCTGGGATAAGGCCTCCCTCAGCAGCAGCAGCCTGTGAAGCTGAGGTCTGACACTTAGGACTCTAATTATTGGTCAGAGGAATAGGACCTTAGTCACATCTCTAGGCCTGGGAGGAGATATGTCATTCTGAACTGGCCAGAAGGTCATCCTTGATAACTATCTAGACCTGACTTCAGGAGCTCTGAACCTTATAAGATTACCATCTAGCAGGAAACTGTGACACAGGACAATGACATCCTGTTCCCCTCCTGTAAAAGGTCCTTCGAATGGGCCTGTCAATCACCTGACATGAAATCCATCCTGGGAAAGCTGTCTGTTCTGAATACTTTAAAATAGTGTAAACCTGCTGAAGGGTCTCTTTGGCCATTGTCCACTGTCACCAGGAGATGTCCCACCTCACTCTGTCGTGAACACTGCATGTCCTCAGCAGAGCTCACAGGCAGGGAGCCAAGGGAAGCCAGCACAAGACTGCATAACTCTGTCTTTGCTACANTCACTGAAAGTCTAGTCTCTTTTTATTGGATGTTGTTGCACACAGAAGCAAAATTTACTTATAATGATTTCTTTAGAGTTCTTATGGTAAATAATAAGTAGAGAAAACGGAAGTGTGACCCACTTCCACAACCAAAGTGCACAAATCATTTGATTAAATTTGTGATTTAGAAAAATTGCCAAATAATGTGTATCTTAGACTGATTAGCTGATATTGGTGTGTATGAATCTCCATGTTCCCAGGACTTGAGGTCCATGCTCCTCCATTCATCTGACCCATGGTATTTACCAGCCGCTGAAAGGGTAGAGTGTTCACTGTCAATGGGACTTCATGTCTTTGGGGTGAGACCTTTGACCCTGTGGCAGTCCTAATGGTTACTGTTCACTTTCTTTTTCCTTTTTATCAACTTAGTATGTTCACTTTTAATTAAGGCAGAGAAAAACCTGACAAGAGGCATCTGGAATGTCACAGACTGTGTGCTCCTTCGCACATTCCTTAATCAATCAACTGTTTTCCTGGTACAGTGACAAGTACAAAGGATGAGTCAATGAAGAAGCAATCCGAGGCATTTTTGCAAATTTCTCATGGACCGATGCAGATGACAAGCACTAAACAGTGCACAATGGGTAGAAGTAATTATCCAAGGGCATACATGTACTGCGTCATGTGTGTAATATGTGATATGTATTTGTAGACACACATGTGTATGGTATGCATAGAAAGTATATGTGTGCTACACGTAACATGTGTATGGTGGTGGGCATTTATATTATACATATGGGTGTGTTATGCATACATGCGATACAGGTGAATGTGTAAGATGAATATGTAGATGCTTGTGGGTATGCTGTTCATGTGTATAATTTGTATTATATGATATGTGTGTGATACATGTGTGATGTGCATGGATACATGTGTTTCATAATATACATACTATATATGTGTGATGTGTCTGGTGTGTGATACATGTGTGTATGACATAAATGTATATATTTTTGTGTGGTGATATGCATATGGTAATATGCATACGTGTGAAATGTATGCATATGATACCTGTGGCATATGTGAATGTGGTATGTTTGTGACATGTATGTACTTGGTATGCATAGATGATATACATTTGTATTATATATATGTATGTGGTGATGTATATCTGAGATATGTATTATATGTGTGTTGCATGTGAGTGGTATATCTGCATGTGATACCCATGTGTCTGGTGTACATGTGTCATAAGGGTTATGAATTAAGGGGAATAAATGATGTCAAGAGATGTTGCTATGGAAACCCTAGGAAAAGAAGAGGGGCACCAAGAGAAAGTAGNGAGTGGGTGGTTGAAGCTCAGTGGGAAGGTCCGGGTTAGGTGAAGAGGAGAGCCTGGGCACACTGAAGTCCCCAAAGGAAGTCTGTGCTGCAGTGGGGAGCAGAAAGCCTTAGAGAAGCCAGATCCAGACTGTCACACTTCACAAACGGTCGGAAATCAGGAAGCACACCAGAGGAGAAGAGGCCATAGACATGGTCACAGCAGAACTGCTTGATGCTGACGGACAGTAAGACGCCACTCAACGGAGCCAAAATCAGGTGTGCATTCCTGGCAGACTCTAGACCAGTGGTTCTCAACCTGTGGGTCGCAAACCCTTTGAGGTCAAAAGACCCTTTCACAGGGGTCACATGTCAGTTATCCTGCATATCAGATATTTTCATTATGACTCATAACAGTAGCAAAATTACAGTTATGAGTAGCAATGAACATAATTTTATGATCGGGGTCACCACAACATAAGGAACTGTATTAAGAGTTGCAGCATTAGGAAGATTGAGAACCACTGCTCTAAATCCTCTGCCCATTGGCAGTTTGGTTTCTCTATATCCAAAATGATGTAAGAATCGAGTACTTTTCTGTCCTGAGAGCACTTTGCTGGCAAACACATGTTCCGTTCTCTGATATTATACAACTGACCGAAAGAAAAAAAAAAAAAACCAGGCACAGAATACATTACTAATCTATTACAAGGGAATAAATGCTACACATATGAACACCAATTTAGCAGTTAATATTCTCCAAATAACGTGTGTTAAAGTTAGCCCAATAATGGCCAAACTGTGACCCACAGCCCTCATTTCTTAATAGAGATATAATGGGAATAAGCTTTAGCAACTGGCAATAAAGATTGTCTATGTCTTCTAAATTAAACTCATCTGCCTCTTAACTTCTTAGGATGTAGAGCCCTCTTTCCTAACGTTAGAGAAAAAAATTCCTGGTGAAGAGAACAGTGTAGAGCGAATCTTAAACGGCCTTATTAATTGAAAACACCAGGCCAGGTATTGAGGTAAATTCTGAAAGGTCAGAGAGACAGTACAAGCCACAGCCAACCTCC
>LZPO01087254.1:121058-131168 GCA_001675575.1 Neotoma lepida | reverse complement strand
GCATGTGCTACCACTGCCTAACCTCTATGTTTAATCTAGTGGCTGTTCTGTTCTCTGACCCCAAATAAGTTTTATTAGGGTACACAATATTTTGGGGGATACAATATAATTACCACAGAACAGACTCTCTGGCTTTGCGCATAGACCTAGTACTCTACTTAGACAGTTTTGCTCACTCAGCCCAGCCCCTAGGCTACTCCCTCAGCCCGCCCCTCAGCCACCCTTCAGCCACNGCCCCTCAGGTAAGGCAGGCTGGCTTTGAGCCATGTTAAAGTTAGGCAGAATATTCAGTTCTTTAATTAGATANTGAACTTGTTCCTTCCCAGAATCCTTGCCCCTAATGCAGCAGCTAACAGCCAGGTAGGGCGTACGTCTGCCCACTTACGACTTCCTCCTTTTTTCTTCTTTTAGGAAAGCATTCCTAATATTTAGGACTTCCTTACTCCCTCTAAAGCCTCCCCTCTGCCCTGTGGCTGTTTGTCTGTCAGTCACGTGTCTGTCCTTCATGTCAGCTGTGACATGCTCTTTTTTCCCTTCTTTCTTCCATTCCCCTCCTCTGGGCACTGCTGGTGTTTACAGCCTGTCTGCCCTGGGTTTTTCTTTTCAACTCCGCTAAAACTATCCTTGAGCTTCTGTTTGGGTCCGTTCTCAAATTCTGCTATTAATGAGACAGGAATCCANAGAGAGGCCTGAGTTTCCCTTGTGTCATCTGGCTTTCTTGAGTTCCTTCAGGATAATNCTGTCAGTGCAAAAGACACAGCTCTCANCTTTTCCCTCTCAAATAATTAATTAATTATTTGTATATTTAATTAATTATATTAATTATTTGGGAATTTCATACAATGCATCCCGATCACACTCACTTCCCATTCCTCCCAGATCTACACTTCCACCCTTGGGCTCTCCCTGCCCCCCAAAAAAGTAATAAAAAAAATTAGAAAATACCAAGTCCAATCTGTGTTGCCCATATACTCACAGGAACATGGTCAAATTCCCAGTGGCCAGCCCCTAAAAACTGAGTCCCTCCCCACTTGAACCCCTACCAGAAGCCTGTGGAGAGCTACACTTCAGCATCCTTACCACAATTTTTAAGGACTCTCTTCAATAGTTTCCTGTCTGGTCTGTTTCTTTTTTAGGGAGAGGGGGTTAGCACAGAAGCCTTCAATGTCTCTTATTCTCAATTATGAGTCTGTTGTCATCAACACCTCTGCAAAAGAAGCTTCCCTGCCCATCACAGCTGGTGGCAGCACGGATCATGGACTTCCATATGGTTCCCTGCAGCAGCATGGATCATGGACATTGACATGACTTCCAGTTGCAGCAGATCAGGGACAACAACATGGTTTCCAGAGGAAGCACATACCGTAGATATCCGAATGGTTTCTGGGAGCAACACAGGCCATCGACATCAACATGGCCTCTGACAGCACCATGGACCATGGTAGTCTTTTGAGGAGACTTAATCCAGAAACTGAACTATTCTTCCTCTCAGATATCTTGCTTTTCAGAGTCAGGGTGATTGCACAGTTCGGCAGCATGTCTTGGGGCAGGACCTGAGAGAGCTCCAGGCTGCTGTACACTACCTCGCCCTCAGCACCAGCTGCCTTGCCAGTTACGGGGCACGACACTTGTGTTTGCAGCCTGCACACAGCACTGCAGGNCCATCCTCTCCTCTCCCCAGGAGGGTAGGCATTGAGAAAGGCAGCCTTGGCAGGAAAGGCCTAGCTAGTGATAGGGCAAGGTGGGCCAGGTGGTGGTCCAAGCCTCCCAGCAGCAGGAGGACCACCCCTTCTCAGTAACAACATACTCTCTTGTCTCTCACAGCCATGTTCCCACACCTGTCACCTCTGAGTCTCTAATTCTGCATGCATTGTTCTGTTCTNCCATCTCTTTTTCCAATTCCCTGAAACCACTTTCTAAAAGCACTTTCCCATAAGATTTGTCTTTTTTTGGTTGTTCTGAGGATACTGTGAGCTCTGCAGGCTCATCCTCTGCCACTGTCTCCTCTTGAAGGCTCCATAGGTCTCTCAGACTCCTCAGAGGAGGTACTGCCAGGCGCTGCCATTTTCCCTCGGTTCCCCACAGCTCTCACCTTAAATGGAATAAAAGATAGTTTATTCTGGTGTCATTCTGAGTGACCACGGCCTGGGAACACAGATTTAGGATACCCCCAAATTCCATGTGCCAACANGGAAGTAGTTTCATAGTTGTACAGAACAGAGAAAGACATAAATCAAGACAAGTTTAGAATATGCTGATGGATACACCAGAGAGGTGGTCTGTGTCTCATATGCTTCCTGATGGCATTCTTAGCATTTGGGTTGCAGGAAGCTAGTGGTCTTCTATGTTAATAGATTCCAAAAGAGTTTTCATCTGTTACTCACAGGTTGTTAGTTCTGACAGGAGATGGACAAGGAACCGCTATTTATGGGACCTAAGCTAGGCCAAGGTAAGGTGATTGGGCTCTGGACCTGAACCGTTCCAATGTCTCCACAGCACTGCAGTTCTAATCAGGCTCTGAAAACACAGCTTCTTTCAGGAACTCTCCTTCACAGGACTTTGCAGTATGCCTGCCATTCACCCACTATTTTATCCAGGTATTGACGGCAAGTAATAGAAGAAAGAGGGCTCAGGCTGTCTGAGCTCAGCCTATAACATGAGATCAATTCCAGGGAGAAATGATTCCTCAGTGCTTTTGATTCTGAACAGACCACATTCCTAACTGCGGTCTTGTTGGATAAACCTCTCAGCCCACAATGATCCAGAAGGATTCTTTCCAGCAGCCCACCCTGACGCTGTGGTCACTGAGCAATGAATGTAGTCTGCTTGCTCAGCCTCCTGGTCACATGATCACAAACAGCAAACAAAACTGGAGCAGGCTGGTTATTTCCAAGTCCAGGTGATACTCCAAAAGGTCAAGTTTGGTAATAACATTAGCTATGAATTAGCAAATTTCAGTTTCTACAGCAAACTCTGGTATANGGTCTTCCTTTTAGAAACATTTGGCCTTTGATGAAATTTCAGAAGGGGGGAAGTGATTAGTAGAGGAAGCCCTTTCTTACAGCTCCAACAAATGCACAATAGATTCAGATACAAAAGTGTGGAGTGAATGAATTGTGCATTTCTCTCTGGATGGACAGCTAGCTCAGCATTTCGCTAAGATTAGAGAAGAAAATGTATTTAAATACAGTCTTCCGAGGAGGTTCTGTTTGAAAAGGACAACTCAAGCCTTTGCTGATTGCTCCACCTCTCTCGTAGGCTTTGGTTTTATTTATAGCAATCAGGAAAAAAGCCCACTTTCTGTATCCTCTGCAGGATTTCCACCGAAATCTTTTGAAGACAATGTGTTTTTGTAAGCATAGTCTAAGACATTTTCTTTGAATGATGAAAAAGAAACAGGAAAAGAAAGGAAGGAAGGAGGGGAAGGAAGGAGGAGAAGAAAGGAAGAAAAGAAGGAAGGAAGGAAAGAAGGAAGGGAGGAAGGAAAGGGAGGGAGGGAGGGAGAGAGAGAGAGAGAGAGAGAGAGAGAGAAGAAAGAGCTGGGCATGGTGGTGCCCAATGTATAATCCCAGATTTAAAAGGCTGAGACAGGAAGATCATAAGCTCAAGTCCAGCCTGGGCTATGGGGCTGAGTCTAAACTGATCTTGTCTCTAATACATAGAAACAGATGGTGTTGGGGAATTCTGTGGTCAGAGAAGTTGGGGAAAGTCTGCAAACTACATCTCTCTTCTTTCCCAGTAGCAACAGGTATTAACATGAGCCAACATTAAAAGTCCTATAACGAGGAGGGTCATGTACTTTCATCCCCCAAACTCCCCAGACCAGAAAAAAGTCAGACAGCAAAGCCCTTTTTCAGGTCACACTTTCCAACACCCTCCAGCACACTGGCTGCAGAGTATCCTATGAAAAGAATACAATAAACCAGGGGATGCTCCCAGAGCCCGGGTATTTTCCCGTCCTCAGCTTCACTAAATAAATGCCCTATTCCATTGCCTCTATTCAGTTTATTAAATATGAACTCATTTTTTAAAGTGCATTTTTAACATCCATTATGTTGAGGTCAGGTTCTAGGCTTATCAACACAGAATCTTCCTTGTGGGAGCTGCTAGCATTTCTAGAAAGAAAAGATATGTCTCCTTAAAAGGAGGCTGCACAGAAAAGCCACTTGTGATGATGTAAAATTGGGTGCTTATACATGAGCTCTCCCCGGGCAAGAGGGGAGAGTTAAGGGGGCCGGGCAAGGAGTGCTCACTGAGAGTTGATTGCAGCACGCCTCAAGCCTTTGTTCCTTGCTGCCTGTCATGTTTTCCCCCTTCCCCAGAGACACCCAGAATACAAAATGTGTTGTTTGTTCTGTGCCACAGTTTTGGCAGGTTGGAATCCCTACATTGTTAAGCCAAATTGTGTTCAATAATAGACATTTCTGTCAGAAAGTCATAGGTCTCAAAGCCAAAGTTAGACGAAAACTCTTACTGCTTTCTAAGCCTGAGCCTGGCCTTGGTGATCTTTTAGCTTCAGCCTGGGCCCCCTCTGGCAGTTCCCCAGACTAGGTAATTCTTTTCAGATGTAAATCTGACTGGGTGTTTTTGGAATGGCTTCCCACCACAATGAATACAAACCCAGCTCCTGACCAGCCCCGTTGCACCCTCTTTTCCACCTGTGCCTCCCTCATGGTACCCAACACCTATAGCTTCAGGCCTGTGGCTCTGGGCTCCTTCCTCCCTGGGCCATTTCTCTTAGTGTCCTAAGATCTCACCAAAACAACCCTCTCCTTCCCCATCTTTCACTCCCTTGCTCCTCCAGCTTCCAGCTGCCCATTTTCTTACGTTAATAAGCTTGTTTTAATTTTTAAAGTATTTGTCTACTTATTTGTATATCTCCATGGGGGCTNGACATGATTCCTTGCGATCCAGCTCAATAGTCTGTGGGGTCTTACACAGGTTAGACCCTGTGACTGTTTGCTGAATGAGTGAGACAATGAATGGATGGATGGATGGAAGTTTAGTGGAATGAATATGTGCAACAAACAGGATATCTGAATGAAAGAAGCATATAGAAACAAAGTAGAAAGCAGATGGCTTCCAGCAAAGCATTTTTAAAAAGGTTACTGAACTATCTATCTACAGCCAAAACAACACAGAGCAGCAGCCCACCCTGATTCTGAGGACGAGGTTCACCGTGTGTTGCTTATCCATTCCTGTTTTGGATTTCTTCCTTGTTTCATAGCTTACCAGGAGAGAACTACATGAAAAGCTAAAAATAATAAAGCACNTTGATTTTGTAATAGTTTAAGTAGCCCCCAAAACTGCAAAAATAGCACATTTTAATGTAACCTTCTTAGCTTCCACCAGCGACACCAAACTTGACCATAGTCTGTGTCAGAACCAGGAATTAACACTGGTGCGTTCCTATTAACTCAGACTGAACACTTACATGAATTTATATGAGGGATTGCTTTTAATTCCAGAGTTAAGAGTTAATTGGGATCATATCTTCACTTCATTAATCAGGCAAACGAGACCCACTTGCATATTAGCATAGAGAATAGTAAATTAAGCAATTCTTTCCATTTTCAACAAATTTTAACATAAAAGAAACTACCAGTTCCAATCCACTCAGAACTGGTCTTTTCTTTGCAGAAAAGCAGGGCACAGAGCCCTCCACAATTTCAAAGGAGAAGGGACAAAATAAGCTTTGCTATTACTCTAAAACCACAGCTTGTCTTGCCTGAAACTCCTTTCCTGCTGGTGATGAGACTGTGTTAGTTATGTGACTNTGCTGAGAGCTGACACAGAATTCCAGGAGAGCCTCAGCTGTGCTAGATGAGGGCCCAGCCAGGTCTGAGACAGATGTCATGGACAGAAGGTGTCTCTAGTGCNGAGGAAGGTTACAAGTGCCCCTGGTGCCCCTCAGCCTCTGCAGGTACCGAAGCCACCTGCAGCCATGGGTCACATAAGCCACCTGTCTCACCCAAACCACAGTCTCCTGCCCACAGCCTCCTGCCCACCACTACAACCTGCTTGGATGAGACAAATTAGTGTTCAGTGAAATTAGTCAATTTGGTGGAACAAAATGAAGTACAAAGATGCTCTTTAAAGTGGAGAAAATCCAATATGACAAATATAACAGTGGCTACAGGCAAGGTACTGACACTTTTGTTCTGTTAAGGGAATGCTTTCGGCTTTCTCCCTTTGAACAGCCCAGCCACCCAGAAGAGCAGGTTCTTTGAATATGGCCATACGACCTTGACTGTCTCTGTTNGAGAAGACCCATGCTCGGTAACCAGATTGGCTTGAAGCATGATATGGCTTTTCATTTTGGGGACAATCCTCATTTAACTTTTGATTCTTTAGAGGACTCTCCCAACGTGATGATTTGGGTTTGGGGAGAAACAGTGAGGATGCTTCCATTTCCCCTTACTCCTTAACGAAATGAAAGAACTTGGAATCTGGCAAAAAGACAGTGTGGGCTGCATCCTCTCTCCACAACATACTGCTTGTGTAAAGCTGGGCCATCCTACCTTGGGGTTNCTTGCAATGCTGGGAAAGCAGAGCAGTGACAGGGAGGTTTAAGTGAGGTCATGAATGCTGAAGTCCTTCACAAATAAAGAGCACAGTAAGACAATCATCACAGCTATGTTCTTTGCCAGAAAAGTTTGGTGAATGAGCTCTCGTGAAAGCCTCAGAACATTCTAAGCCAGCTTGGAGTAGCATCCTAAGGACACAACTCCCCAGGGAGATTCTCTTTCTCTTTCTTGCCCTTTCTGTCTTTTCTCCTCTTTTGACAAGACTGGAAGAGGTGGTTAGAGATGAATTGAAGAGAATGGAAGCTGGTTTTCTTACTAGAGTTTACAGCACATGTTATTTTATCTCTCCAATATTCTCCACAGAAGGATGTAAAGTGTATGCAGATTCATGTGCAGAATCCAGCCAACAATGTGTGTATCTGTGTAAGCAAATGCACGTGTAGGTGCCGTATAACATGAAGAAAGGAGAACAAGAAAGGCTAAGTATAATGAATGAGGAAGGAGGGAATGTAGGCAGTGGATTCGGGTTTCTATATACGAAGCTAAATGTTTTTCTAGTTCTAACTCTGTCATGGATTTTGTTGGTATTTAAGTGTATAAAATACACACAAATGAAAGTGTAAAACTAAATGTAAAGCTTTTGTTTTGAGTGCAATTATTCTAACTGTATGCAAGTTCACTAAGTTTACTAGTCTTTGGGTCTGGTTAATTTTGGTGTGTGATGTTTTTATTTATTTCCAATGTTTTTTAATAATAAAGTAAAATTTTAAAAAATATTCTCCACATAACTGTGNTTTCTATTCTGCTACTGTAGAAGAAGTCATGGGGACAAGCTTGAAGCCAGGCAGAGAGAGTTTTCCCAAGTCTTCGTGGTAATGAGAAAAAATAACCACAAGTTGGTGAACTAAATTAATTAAATTTAGATGACTGTCATTTACCCTGCGATTTGGTCCTTCTTGCGTTAGTTGGTGTAAAAATCCCCTTTCTCTTCTGCGATGATGTGATCGGGGATGACACCTGTTTTGTTTGCTTTCAATGGTCTTCCTCTATGTCAGGCCCCAATTATGCTTTGAGATTGGACTGGTGGGTGACATGGGAGTCTCTGGGACCTGCAGGTCTGGAAGGCTGATTGGGAGGTGGCTAGGAAGCCGCAGGGAGCTGTTGTTGCCCTGGGGGCTGTGTTCTGTCTGTTAGCAGCCGGCCAGGCAGCAATCTGCATCCCCGTGCCCCCACCTCCCAGTTTCCTTTTTCCCTCCCTCCCCCAGTGCACCTGCCCGCCACGCTGGCTCCGCATCCTGGCCACCGTGCCCCACAGCACCACAGGCTGGCGTCAGTGCTATAGAGGCAGCTCCCTAAGTTTGCCATGTGCGGTGACCCGGTGCTGACCCAGAGCCATGATACAAACTGTGGGACTGTAATGAATCTCTAATTGCTCACAGTACCTCATTGAGCTGCCGGCCAGAGGCTGAGCTATTTTCCTCCCCAGTGTGGCACACACCCCTTCCTGCACCCTTATGCTGGGAGTACTCCCACCTCCAGAGCTGGCTGAGCTCCTCCCTAGCCAGGAAGACCGGAAAGCTAAACACACGAGTCCTGATCTGCATCGGGACCCCGCTCTTGGCTTCCCTGACTCCAGTGGGCCNGGCTGAGCAATGCTTGGGATCTGGGGGACAGTCCTGGGAAGGGGAAGTGTGCAGGTGAGTATTAAGCATTTTACTTACAGGAGATAATTATAAAAACCCAAGTTGGTATTCTTAAACCAAAATCGGATGCAGAGACCTACCTAAATTAAATAAAGAAACAAGCAACAGGTTTTGATTTTGTAGCAGTCAACAGGGTTGGTAAGAATGACAGGGACAGCACCTCCTAGTGTGCTAGGGATGGGGTTTGTATCACTGCTAATCTTGACTAAGTCAGCAACACCTCTACACAAGAATGAAGATATGCTTTAGATAGGGAAACTGAGGCTGGGAGAAGTTAAGAAACTTATCTATCCTACCCTTTGAGAGACAGTACCCTGGGCCCAGGGCACCTGCTCCCCTGAGGTTCCACAGCTGGAGCAGAGGAACAGATAACCATGATGTGCAAGCATGCAGGGAATCCTTGTTCATCAGGTGAGGCTACCTGGACAGTCACCCACTCTAGCTCTCAAAATAGTGCACAGGGCTTTCTATTTAAAAAGTAAATGAGATAATTAATGTAAAAATACTGATTCAAGATTGAGTTGAGCACCCAGGAAAGTACTCAGCTAACTCAAGGAAAACTGAAGTCCATTATCCCCTGTGTGCTTGTGGCAGACANTGAGGAAGCAGACATGAGCATATGCCACCTTGAGGGGCTGCAGAGTCCCTTCCTTCTACTTGTTCTCCCATGTCCCCTCTAAGTCACTTCTCAAGTGACAGATTTGAACTTTTCTCAAACACATCCCTCAGGCTTTCCAGATCCAAGGCTTGCCATGGCATGAACTGTGCCATCCTGACCATTTTTATGGTAGACACCATCTGTTGCTAGTTGAGACCAGGATTATGCACTACTCCTCCACCTCAACCCCACCCCCTACAATGTGGGAAAGATTGCCAAGAAGCAGACACTGATGATCTCCAGTAGTTGAGTTTTGAAATGGAAACTAATGAACCACTGGCAATGACCACACAACTGTGTTTCTTTTCTTTGTTCTTTTTCTTTTCATTTTTGTTTTTGAGACACAGTCTCTCTAACTCAGGCTGTTCTTAAACTCATAGCAATCCTCCTGCCTCANTCTCCAAGAAGTGAGATTGCAGGTGTGAGCCACCACAGCTAGCTTTAGATATTTCCTAGTTTTCAGACCAGAGACATCTTTAGAGCCCCTGCATTCTTTGAGTTTGTAAATAATTTGTATTTTCAACAGAGCCTCCCGCTGAAGACAGAAATTCTCCACTCTTGAGACATACAGCCTTCTACCACCTGGAAGAGATTTGCTTCTGAGGTGGCAGGTTTGCAATGGGAATTCATAATTTCTAAAACCCAGGGTCTGAATCTTGCCATCACTATAAGCAGAGTGAGGTTTTAGCTGGGAGGGAATGTGAGGATCAGTTGACAGGATGGTGTCCTCACACACAAAGACATAAAGAACTTCAAAGACACCATGAAAAATCTAGCTAGAGCTGGGGATGTGGCTTGGTTGGGAAAGTGCTTTCCTAGCATGTGGGAAACCTTGAGTTCTACACCCAGCATAAACCAAGCATGAAGGCATGCACCTCCCAGAACTAGTAAGGCTGAAGCAGGAGACTCAGGTCATTCTCAGCTACATAGCAAGTTCAAGGCCATCCTGAGCCGTACACAGATGTTGCCTCAAAAAACAAAAAATAGCCGGGTGCACGACTTTAATCCCAGCACTCGGGAGGCAGAGGCAGGCGGATCTCTGTGAGTTCGAGGCCAGCCTGGGCTACCGAGTGAGTTCCAGGAAAGGCATCAAAGCTACACAGAGAAACCCTGTCTCGAAAAACAAACCAAAAATATATATATATATATATATATATATATCGGACATGTAGGATACTAATGGAACAGAAACACATTCTCTCTGGGATGAGAGATGAGAAGT
>LZPO01087254.1:103033-120898 GCA_001675575.1 Neotoma lepida | reverse complement strand
GAAAAATTTAGATGATTCCTATAGCTGCTACTTACCCACCATCTTGTAAACGTTGTGTTTGTATACATCACTTGTTGTCACAATGCAGAAGCTGTTATGGAAGCCACTCTACAAATATAAATATAAGTAATATGCTGAGAGTCACATGACTGAAAGTGAAGTCANTTCTCNACAGGATTCATTCTGAGGAATGCATTGTCAGGTAATTTGGTTGTTGTATGNGCATAAATGAGTATACTTATACAAACTTGCTGTGATCTAGATTCCACAAAGTGAACACAGAGTAGACCAAGGCTGTAAATTCTCACTATCTGCCCAGTGGAAAACTTCCTTCAGCAAACCTCTATGTCCTAAAAGTTCCATAGTCTNCCCAAACAGCACCACCGACCAAGTGTTTAAGTACACGAGTTTATGGGGAACATCTTTCATTCAAACCGACATATTCCACTCCCTGCCCCTACGGGCTCATGGCTCTCTCATGATGAAAAATGTAATTAGTCAAACTTAATTGTCTTCATAGTTTTGGGGAATTTTAANACTGTTCTCAGGGCCAAGATCTAAAGTCTCTTCTGAGACTCAAGGTAATTCTTAAATGTTACTCGCTATAAAATCAAAATCAGTTTACATATGACATACCATAATACAGAATAAACATTCCCATTCCAAAAGGGAGGAGTCGGGGACAGTGATGACGTATTGGACCAAACCCCAGCAGGACAAATACTAAATCTACATGTATGGTCCCTGGGGCTTTAGTTTAAAGGGGCTTAGATAGCCTTGGCCCTCCAGCTTTGCTGCTTGTAACATACATCATCTCTCCTGGCCACTCCATGCAGCTCTCCTTGGCTTTGGCACCTCTAACTCACTAGAGTTTCTATCACAATCCAGTCTTCACTTTCACCCAGTACTCTGAAAGGCTTTCTCACAGCAAGTTCTGTCTCAGCACTTCTTTAAAACCATGGAGGAAGAATCCACAACTCCCCCTCTCTTTCATCTTTTATGCTTCTGAAGCTAGTATCACATTTGGTACTGGGATACTTGGGATAGACCTTTGTCCTCTTTGTCCCTCANCAGCAGCAGCTTTCTATGTTGAAACAATTGCTTTCTAGGAGCCAGTGACCACTTAGGATTTCTCCTATCACAAGGTGGAAGCTTAGCTTGGTGGGGGTCCTTTCCTGAGTTTAGGATANCCTTCCCATTGTTCCAGTGCAGAGCAGGAGGCCTCTTCCTTTTGAAGATTTTTTTTTTAATGAGTGTGAGTGTTTTGCCTATATGTATGTATGTACATCANATGTGTGCCTGGTGTTTGTGAAGATCAGAAGCTGGTGTTGGATTCCCTGGAATTGGAACCACAGATGGTTGTGAGCCACATGNGGCTGCTGGGAACTGCACCTGAGTCCTTTGCAAAAGCAGGCAGTTCCTTAACCACTGAGACATCTTTCTGCTCTCTTTAACAATCAGCCTCAGCACATGTTTTGACTGTAATGTTGAGGTCCTAGTATTTCTTTCTCTCTCTAAACTGTTCATTTTTTATTTCTTTCTGCCCTGCTTGCTCCTTTTTACTATAGAATTGCCTAAGGGTGATCAGTAACAACCATGCCACAGACTCAATGTTATGTTGTCTTGAAACTGCCTCTGCTAAAGAAGTTAGTTTGTTACTTTTTAATTTAGGACACAGGCAGAAAGTAGCCAGAGCCTTTGCCAGAACGGCACATTAGGAGCCTCCAGCCCAGTTACTAAGAAAATCTATGTTCCCCTCTGAAACTCCTGAGCCAGGCCTCTACAATAAATACTANTCTCAGCCCTACTGTCTTCCAGGCTCCTACTAGAATAGCCCATTAAGCTCTAGTAGAGCATTTGATTGCTTTTCTAACCCAAAGTCTTCCACATTCATCCTGAAAACAACATGGTCAAGCTCTTCCTGGTACTACCCAACTCCTCAGTATGAGTTTCTGTCCTAATTTGATTTCTGGTGTTGTGGTAAACACTGTGACCAACAGCAAGGAGGAAAGAGATTACTTCAGCTTACAATTATGGTCCATTATCGAGGGAAGTCAAGGCAGCTACAGTTGGGCAGGAGCTTGAAGCAGAAACACTAAGGAACTTGCTACCTCCTGGTTGCCTAGCTATCTCTCTTATACAGCCCAGGCTTACCTGCCTAGGGATGGTACTGCCCACAGTGGCCTGGCCCTTCTATATCAATTAGAATAAAAAGCTGCCTCACAGACATGACCTGAGGCAACTCTGATCTGGGCAATACTTCAGCTGAGGTCCCCTCTTCTCATGTGACTCTAGGTTGGTATTTGACAGCTAAAGCTAACTATGACATCAAGAAAGGAAACACAGGTTGAAGGATGCTGTTCTAAGGTGGACAGTGGAACTTTTTCCTGAGGCAAGAACACCTAAATGTAGGTCTAAATGAAGTAAACAAAGAAAGGCAGTGAGAACAACCTGTGGGTCATAACCCCCAACAGGGGTCACATATCAGCTATGCTGCATGTCAGATATTTACATTACAATTCATAACAGTAGAAAACTTACAGTTATGAAGTGGCAATAAAATAATTGTATGGTGAGAGGAAGGGGGTCACCACAACATGAGGAACTGTATTAAAGGGTCACAGCTTTAGGAAGGTTGAAAACCACTGAATTAACGGGATGTCAGACCAGTGTTCATAGTCAGGAAGGCGTCTGGGCAAAGGATCTGGAAACCAGGAATGAGACCAGTGTGATTGGCTGTCCACAGACAAGAGACAAGTGAGAAATGAGGGTAAATACAAGCGGAGGAAGAGATCAGCGGTCAGATGCCAGAGGGTCTTAAAAGCAGTGAGGCTATCATGAGGAATTTGGAGTCTCATTCTGATTTGATATAAATATAGGAACAGACCAGATTTGCATTAGATAAGGATTGTTCGGACTGTAAAGTAAGTACCATGAAAAAAAAAATGAACCATGATCTTCCAACAGTGCAGAAAACAGCAGCAGTAATACCAGTTCAAGATGGATAGTACACCCAAATGTAAAAGCCAACATTAGAAATCTAACAGAACACGGTGGAGGATGTATTGAACATCTTGGGACCGAAAAGGTTCCTTAAGACACAANAGCACTGATACAACAAATCTGATAAATTGAACAGAAGCAAAATTTAGAACTTGTATACATCAAAAGGCATAATTAAGGTAGTAAAGAACAAGTCATAAGCCAAAAGAATATGGCTGCTATATATATTTCTAACCATAGACATACATACATAAAATACAAAGAACTAAAATCAAGAGAAAAAAGATAACCAAAATTGAAATGGGTAAAAGATTGATATGCCATTCTTTGGTTGAGGTTGAGGTGGATGTAGGTTTTTTCCAGGTTCTGGCTATTATGAATAATGCTGCTATGAACATAGTTGAGCAAGTGTCATCTTGGTATGATTGAGCATCCTTTAGATATATGCCCAAGACTGGTTTCCCTGGATCTTGAGGTAGATTGATTCCCAATTTTCTGAGAAATCATCATACTGATTTCCAAAGTGGCTGTACAAGTTTGCACTCCTAGCAGCAGTGGAGGAGTGTTCCCTTTACTCCACATCCTCTCCAACATAAGCTGTCCTCAGTGTTTTTTATCTTAGACATTCTGACANGTGTTAAGATGGTATCTCAGAGTCATTTTGATTTGCATTTCCCTGATGACTAAGGATGTTGAGCAATTCCTTAAATGGCTTTTGGCCATTTGAGATTCTTCTGTTGTGAATTTTCTGTTTAGCTCTGTACCCCATTTTTTAATTAAATTATTTAGTATTTTGATGTCTAGTTTCTTGAGTTCTTTATATATTTTGGAGATCAGCCCTGTCAGATGTGGGGTTGGTGAAGATCTTTTCCCATTGTGNAGGCTGCCATTTTGTCTTATTGACCATGTCCTTTGCCTTACAGAAGCTTTTCAGTTTTATGAGGTTCCATTTATTAATTGTCAATCTCAGTGTCTGTGCTACTGGTGCTACATTCAGGAAGTAGTCTCCTGTGCTAAGGCGTTCAAGGCTACTTCCCACTTTCTCTTCTATCAGGTTCAGTGGAACTGGATTTATGTTGAGGTCTTTGATCTACTTAGACTTGAGTTTTGTGCAGGGTGAGAGATATGGATCTATTTGCAATCTTCTACATGCCACCATCCAATTATGTCAGCATCATTTGCTGAAGATGCTTTCTTTTTTTTTTCCATTGTATATTTTTGGCTTCTTTGTCAAAAATCAGGTGTTCATAGGTGTGTGGATTTATTTCAGGGTCTTTGATCAATTCCATTGATCTATATGTCTGTTTTTATGCCAATACCACACTGTTATTATTATAGCTCTATAGTAGAGCTTGAATTCAGGGATGGTGATCTGGAAACAATATAGGTACTGCTCAACTGAAGAATGAATAAAGAAAATGTGGTACATTTACACAGTGGAGTATTAGTCAGCTGTAAAAAACACTGACATCATGAAATTTGCAGGCAAATGGATGGAACTAGAAGAAAAACATCCCTAGTGAGGTAACTGAAACCCAGAAAGACACATATGGTATTTACTCACTCATTACTGAATATTACATGAAAAGTAAAGGATAACCTGGCTACAATCTACAGCCCCAGAGAAGCTAGCTAACAAGGAGGACCCTAAGAGAGACACAAGGATCACCCTAGGAGCAGGAAATAGATGAGATCTCCTGGGTAAATCTCCTGGGGCAAGGTGGGGGGGGATAGAGAGGAGGGAGTGGGGGATGAGAACATGAGGGAATGAGATGGTCAAGTTGGGGGAGGGAGGGAGAGGGAGAACAATGAAAGAGATATCTTGATAGAGGGAGCCATTGTGGGGTTAGGGAGAAACCTGGTGCTAGGGAAATTCCCAGGAATCCACAAAGATGACCCCAGCTAAGACTCTTAGCAATAGTGGAGAGGGTGCCTGAACTGGCCATCTACTGTAATCAGATTGGTGACTCCCCTAATTGTCATCATAGAACCTTCATCTAGTAATTGATGGGAGCAGATACAGAGATCCATAGCCAAGCCCTGGGCCTAGCTCTGGGAGTCCAGTTGAAGAAGGGGAGGAGGGAATATAGGAGCAAGGGGGGCTCAAGATCATGATGGAGAAACCCACAGAGCCAGCTGACCCGAGCGCGTGGGACCTCACAGACTCTGGACTGACAGCTGGGGAGCCTGCATAGGACTGAACTAATCCCTCTGCATGTGGGTGACAGGCTTGGTCTGTTTGAGGCGCCCCTGGCTGTAGGACCAGGATCTATTGCTAGTGCATGAACTGGCCTTTTGGAGCCCATTCCCTATGGTAGGATACCTTGCTCAGCCTTGATGCAGCGGGGAGGGGCTTGGTCCTGCCTCAACTTGATGTGCCGGGCTCTGCTGACTCCCTGTGAGAGGCCTTACCCTTTCTGGGGAGTGGGTGGGCGGTGGGGTAGGGGGGCGATGGGGGAGTGAGAGGAAAGGAGTGAGGGGGAACTGTGATTGGTATGTAAAATGAATAAAGAAAAAATAGTACAGCTGGAAAAAAAAAGATTGATAGGCCATAAAAGATAAACAAATGAAAAGTGTCCACTTGAGAGTGTGTTCTGACTAATCATCAGGGGCACGGTATTAGTTTGCTTGTATCCTGTTGCTGTGGTAAAAAGCCCTGACCAAAATGCACTCGGGAGAGAAAGGGCTTACTTGGCTTACAGGCTATAGTCTATCACTGAGGGAAGCCAGGGCAGAAGTTCAAGGCAGGAACTTGGAGGTAGGAACTAAGGACTGACCACATTGCAATGCTGCTTACTGGCTTCCCCATGGCTCACTCAGCCTGCTTTCTTTTATAACCATGACCACCTACCCAGGGATGGTACTGTCCATCATGGGCTGGACTCTCCCACATCGATTATTAATTAAGAAAATGTTACACACACATGCCCACAGGCCAACCTGATCGAGGCAATTCCTCAGTTGACATTCTCTCTCTCCAGTGATTAGCTGCCGACAGTGGCAAACACTAACCAGCCCAGAAACACAAGTTTCTGGTGTTTGAACATTCTGCTATTTGAACATTCTGCTAAAACTGAAACACTTGATAACTCCATACAGATCCACAGCTGAGAATAGATTGATGGGTCATTTGATAATGCTTACAGAACTCATGGATTTCTGGTGAAATTTAAGGTAATAAAAACCAGTTTAAATTTAAGGTAAAAAAAACTAGCATCTTTTGCCAAGTTTGTTACTCACCTACTCCATGACCCAACAGTTCTGCTTTCAGCTACTTGTCCACTAAAAATGACATAAGCACACAGAGACTTGTAAAAAAACATTTCATGGCAACTGTTTGTAACTGTCAGAAAATGGAAACACTGTGTAGGGGTGAGGCCTCTTTGGCTTCCCCCATACAGGTTATTATTGTCATCCTTGTTCAGGTCATGTTTAGGCAGTCATGTTGGTGAGACTTTACAGGTAGAGCTCCTGACATTACTAGGAGACACAGACTCCCAGCATAGTTCCTGTCCCTCTGGCTCTTACAATCTGATCACCCCCTCTTCTACAGTGGGCCCTGAGTCTTAGGGGCAGGAGTTGTGTTGTAGATGTATCCAACAGGGCTGGGCTCCACAACTCTGCATTTTGATTGGTTGTGGATTTTTGAAATGGTCTCTGTTACAAGGAGAAGTTTCTTTGATGAGGGGTGATGAGCACATCAATTGATTAAATACATATATATTATATTCAATATATAGTCCCGTAATACATATATTGAGTGTTACACAGTATGATATGTATCAACGAGTAATGAAAAAAGAGGCAATGAAGCTGAAAGAGGGCAAGGAGGGCCATTGTAGGATGGAGTGGGGAAAGGGGATGGGGAAAATACATAATTATGCTATAATCCCCCAAATAAAAGGAATAATAAGAAACAAAAACAAGGGACAGTAGACAAAAACAGAACATTCTAGAACATGCATACAATGGATTACTACTCAGCAACAAAACTATTAGTGCAGCATTATGCGGAAATATCAGACAGTGATTAAGAATCCACACTTGAAGGAGCACATACTGCATAATTTAGTTTATATTAAATCCACGCTGACCAAGACTACGTTTTGCCCTAACAACAGAACAGAGGTTCTCAGCAGTCAAGGGCAGGGCCTTTGCAGGAGAACTTTCCAAAGTCATGAAAATGTTTTGTCTTTATGACAAATGTTATGTCTTTATGTGTTACACAGGTCATGTATTTGTTTAAATTCTTCAGGCTAAATGTGCATTCTCTATCAAGAAATATAACACTCTCCCCAAAACTGACCCAAACTGATGCAGTAATTATTGACCTTTTAAATGGATCTTAACAATGGCAAGAAATGAATCAATTGTTAATAATCTCAAAAACCAATTATCAAGTCCTTTCAGAAAGGGAGACAGGCCTCTTTGCTAAGAAGATCTTGGCATAAAATTAAATAATAAGGACAATTAAAAAAAAAAACTAAATTTCGGGCCAAGTTCATCTNCAGACTTCAGTGTAAAAATTCCCAAATGCAGTGTTGTAAACTCATCTAGCAGGAGTTTTCTTTTTAAAAAATACTGCTTCCTAAAAGTCAGATGCAATGTGAGTTTAGCAGGAAACTGTATAAAGGAAAGTACATGGGATCTGTTCCACAGACTTAAAGAAAAGTATCTTTTCCTAGACACAAAAGAAAAGATGGTTTTGGTGAAAATTGGAGAAATAAAGTTAAAATCATGCAATATCGGCTTATAAACATTAAGTAATCAAACACTTAAAAGCAGCAGTTGTCAAAAATGTGAAGCAGAAGGGACATCTCTAGTGTTCACAGAGTGTGAGTGTGTTCATTTGATGTTACAAGAGCAGGCTCACTCTGACAGGCAAGCCCATCCCTGATGGTGGAGTGAAGGATACACTGACAATTAGAGGCAAGTACACGAGGGACTTGCTTCAACCATGGTATTAAAAATAGAAGACCCAGATAGGTAATGTTGGTCTTGTCTACCCATGTACTATTACTTAATTGAAGTCTTATCAATATGTTGAGCTTGTCAATATTGGCCCACGGAATGGAGATGCTAGGTTTAACATGAAAGTGCACACACTTAAGGTGTCAAGTTTGTTTGAATGGTTGGCTGAAATGTTTGTTATAAGGCCTACAGAAAAGGAGCTGGAGATGCTTGATATCCCTTGGCTTAGTGTTGATGAAGGGATNTTAAGGCTCAGGGAAAAAGTAATGCAAGAGTGGGCACACTGTGTAAAACCTAATCCTCCACAACTGGAAGGCCCAGAAGACATGCTAATTCACAAATGCTATAAGACACAAAACGGTGGGAGAGGTACTAGCACGTTTAAAGAGCCTTGTCATTGCTCTTTTCATTGCACCAGCAGGATTGAAGACACTGCTCTTCAATCAGATGAATTAAATATGATGTGCTTAATAGGGCCCCAAAATAGCAGGGGCCAGGTGGCCACACTGAACTGCTAAAGGCAAGGGGACTATAGCTTTCATAGGTAGCACAGGCAAAGTAATGTCTAAAATGGGCTAACCCATAATGAGCATCACAGGCAAAGTGATGTCTATAATGGGCTAACCCATAATGAGCATCACAGGCAAAGTGATTTTTATGATGGCATGACTGATATGGACCTCTGGTACTAGCTAATCAGTCATGATGTTTCCAACAATTAAATGGATAAGAAACCTATTATGTTTTTGTTTGATTTGAAAACCAGAAAAAAAATCTCAAACAAATGAAAGCAAGGCTATGTTGGATTGCAGCAATAGGAAATCTTGGCTGATCAACCAATTTCCAGACCTGAGCAAGTTTGCAGACCCAGAACCCCTTGAACGAAGGGAAGGCCAGGTCCTCCTGAGGAAGGACCTTGCTAAAATACTTGTTTTACTATTAGCCTTTTGGCATTTTCAAAGGTACACCACAGAAAGGAAACAATCAGATTTTCCAGGATCTATTGGATACTAGTTCTGAACTGACACTAATCCCAGGAGACTCCCCCAAAATCACTGTGGCCCCCAGTTAAATTAGGGACTTGTGGGAGTCAGGTGATTAATGGAGTTTTGGCTGAAATCTAACTCCAATGGGTCCAGTGGGTTCTTGAATTCATCCCGTGGTTATTTCTACAATTCTGAATGTATATTTGGGATAGATAGACTAAGAAGTTGACAGACTTTGTACATTGGTTCCCTGACCTATGGATTCAGGAGTATTATGGTTGGAAAGGTCAAATGGAAACTATTGGAGTTGCCTTTATCTGGGAAAATGGGAACCAAAAACAGTAACAAACCCTGGGAAGAAGTGCAGAAAATAGTGCCAGGACTTGACAGATATAGGGGTGGTGGTCCTCACATCTCCCTTTAACTCCTGTTAAAAGACAGCTGAACAGTGGAGAATGGCAGTTAACTATCATAAATTTAAANAAGTACTGAATTTGATTGCAGCTGCTGGACCAGATATNCTGCCCTTACTTGAGCAGATTAACACATACGGTATATGATATGCAGCTATTGATCTAGCAAATGCCTTTTTCTTGCTATCTGTCTATAAGGACCATCAGAATCAATTTGCTTTCAGTTAGCAAGGCCAGCAGTATACTTTTACAGCTTTATCTCAAGGGTAACTCTCCAGCCCTGTGTCATAACTTAGTTCAAAGGGATCTTAATCATATAAATCTTCTACAAAATATTACATTAATCCACATGACATTGTGATGATTGGACTAAGTGAGCTGGAGGTAGCAACCACTTTAGGCTTGTTGGTAATGCACATGGCCATCAGAGGATGGCAAATAAATCTAACCAAAATACGTGGGCCTTCTACCTCAATGCAATTTCCAGGAGTCCAGTGNTNTGGGGCATGCAGAGATATTCTTTCAAAGTTAAAGAATAAGTTATTGTACTTGGCTCATCCCACCACTAAGAAAGAAAGACAATGCCTAGTGGGAATATTTGGATGCTGGAGACAGCACATTCCTCACTTGGATGTGTTACTCCAGCCCACATACCAAGTGACTTGGAAAGCTGCTAGCTTTGTGTGGGGCCTGGAACAGGAGAAGGCTCTTCAGCAGGTCCAGGCTAGTATGCAGGCTGTTCTACCACTTGGACATATAATCCAGCAGACCAATTGCACTTAAGGTGTCAGTGACAGATAGGGATGTTGTCTGGATCCTTTGATCCAATAGATGAGTTACAGAGGAGACCCTTGGAATTTTGAGAAAGGTCTNACCATCACCTGGANACAATTATTCTCCCTTTGACAGACAGCTATTGGGACTTTTTGGAAATTGAATGTTAGACAATGGGCCACCAAGTTACCATGCAATTTGAACTGCTCATCATGAGGTGGGTATTATCTGTCCCACCAAGCCATAAAGTAGGACATGCGCAGCAGTAATCCACTATCAGATGGAAGTAGTATATATGTGATTGGGCCTCAGCAGGTTCTGAGGCACAAGGAAGTTTCACTGATGATGGCTGAGCTGTCATCACTTATCTATGTAAATATCAGAATGTCGTTAGGAATCATTTTATTAGTATGGTCCTTTTGCAGAACAATAGTATTTGATTTTCTCCTGGGCCCATGACCTACNGACACCCAAGCAGTGCCAGGCATGGGTTCCATCTCATAACATGGGCCTCAAATCCAGAGAGTGGTTGGTTGTCTCCTTAATACTTGTGCCACTATTACATGCATCATGCAGGCAGATCACCACCGAGAATCACTGGGTTTGTAGCTGAGAATTGCTGGTTTGTGGTAGTTGCCATATTTAATGAGATATGTTAGTGTTGTCTTCAGCAATAGGCCTTACCATGAGTTTGTGGAGAGCAACCAATAGCAACGACAATAGCCTGAGATGTTTCGGGGGTTTCCATGGGGCCCCTTTGGCCAACAACTCTACTAGATGTATCCCATTCCTGGTCCTGGAGGTTTTACTTGGTGGTGATAGATGTTTAGTTGGGCCTTTGCAGCCCCCATTATTTGGTGGCTCCATTTAGATTCCTTTTACATATGTCTATGTTTTAAGAACTTCTGCAGTACTAAGTTTCCATTTAATCCTGCAAATGGCCCTTACTGTTAGTTGTCCTTTCCTGCATTCCATCCCTACCCATCTCTTCCGTTTCCCTTCCTGTTTAATCCTCCAGCTCTAATCACCCCCTTTCTTGCCATAGCTTTATATTCTATTTCCCCTTCCTTGTGAGATTCTCGACTCTGCCCTAGTCCCTTACTCTACACCTAACCTCTGTGTTTGTATGGATTGTAGCAACCTATCAAATACTTAAAAGCTAACATCCACATGTAAGAGATACATACAATATTTGTCATTGTAGGTCTGAGTTTACTCACTAAGGATGTTTTTTTTATTCTAACTCCATCCATTTACCTGCAAATTTCATCTTTTTAACAGCTGAATAATATTCCAGGGTGCAAATATACCACATTTTCACCATTCATTCTTTATCCACTGATGGACATCTAAGCTGTTAGCAATTTCTGACTACTATGAATAGATAGAGCAGCAGTGACACAAATGAGCAAGTGTCTCCTTAGTAGGATGTGGAGTACTTTGGGTATATGCCCAAGAGTGGTACCTCTGAATCTTGAGGTACTTTGTGTGTGTGTGTGTGTGTGTGTGTGTGTGTCTTTTGAGAACTCTCTGTCTAGCTCTGTACCCCACTTTTTATTTGGGTTATTTATTTTCTTGATTCCAGGTTTTTTTTAGTTCTGTATATATTTTAGATATTAACCTTCTATTGGATGTGTTATTGGTAAAGACCTTTTCCTATTCTGTAGGCTGCCATGTTGGTGTCTTTTGCCTCACAGAAGCTTTTCAGTTTCACAAGGTCCCATTTATTAATTGTTGATCTTAGTGCCTTCGTTATCAGTGTTCTGTTCAGGAAGTTGTCTCCTGTGCCAGTGAGTTCAAGGCTATTCCCCACTTTCTCTTCCATCAGATTCAGGATATCTGGCCTTATGTTGAGGTTCTTGATCCATTTGGGGTTGAGATTCCTGCAGAGTGATGAACTTGGATCTATTTACATTCTTCTACATGCAACCATTCCATTTGATCAGCACCATTTGTTGGAAGATGCTGTCTTTTCTCCAGTGTATATTTGTGTCTTAATTGTCAAAAGTCAGGTGTCCAATGGTATGTGGACTTACGTCTGGGTCTTCAATTCAATTCCATTGGTCAACATGTTGGTTACATCAATACCATGCTAATTTTCACTACTTTATATGTTCTGTAGTACAGCTTGAAATTGGGGATGATGATACTTCCAGTAGTTCTTTTATTACCCGGGATTGCTTTAGCTATTCTGAGATTTTNTGTTTCAATATGAAGCTGAAACATCATAAAAAGATGTTAATTTTGTCTAAGGCTTTTTCTGCATCTAATGAAATGATCATGTGGTTTTTGTCTTTCAATCTGTTTATGTGGTGGATTATGTTTGTCTATTTATATGTGTTGAACCATTCCTGCATCTCTGGGATGTAGCCAATTTGATCATGGTGGATAATCTTCTGATGTGTTCTTGAATGCAGTCTGCAAATATTTCACTGAGAATTTCTGCATGTTTTTATAAGGGATATTGGTCTATAATTTTCTTTTTGTGTTGGGTCTTTGTTTGGTTTCAGTGTCAGGGTAATTGGGACCTTATAAAAAGAATTAGAAAATGTTCCTTCAGTTTCTTTTTTGTAGAATAATTTAATGGGTATTGATGTTCATTGTTATCTCGAGATCTGTAAATTTCTATGTTTGACCCTGTTTTCTTATTTTTACATTTATTTATTTATTTATTTATTTATTTATTTATTTACTGCTTCCATTTCACAAAGGGTTATGGTCTGTTTAAATTGCTTATTTGATATTGATTTAACTTTGGTAGGTTATATTTATCAAGAAATTCTTCTATTTCTTTTAGATTTTTCAACTTTAGTGGNGTATAGATTTCCAAAGTATGTCCTCATGATTCTCTGAAATTGTCCCATGTCTGCTGTAAAGTCCTTCCTTTTCATTTATAATTTTATTAATTTGAATTTTCTCTCTCCATCTTTTAGTTAGTTTGGCTACTTATTTGTCAATCTTTAATTGTTGTTGTTCATGTTGTTTCTGTTTCATTGACTTCAGCCCTGAATTTATTTCTTATCATCTGCTCTTTTTGGTATTATTTCTTCTTGTTGCACTAGAGGTTTCAAGTGTGCCTAATCTGTTAATATGAGGTCTTTCCAATATTTTTTAAAAATATAGGTGCTTAGTGTTATGAACTTGCCTCATACAACTATCTTCACAGTACCCCATAGGTTTGGGTATATTGTGTTTTTGTTTTCATTCAGTCCTAAAAATTTTTGTTTCTATCTTGAACCATTTTTTGTTCAGTAGTGATCCAGTTTCCATGACTTTTTATACTTTTTTGTTATTATTGATATCCAACTTGTAACCCAAATCTTAAAAGGTCTTATTAATAAAAAACCTGGAGCCAGATATTGGGGTGAAAACTGAGAGATCAGAGGAATAGGACAAGTCACAGCCAATTTCACCTTACCAACTCCTCAGCCTCCAGAGAGAGCTACTTCCTGTATACTCACGCTTATATACCTTTCTGTGCCCTGCCATCTTACTTCCTCTCTCTGCCCAGCTACATCACTTCCTCTTTCCACCCAGCTCTATCACTTCCTGTCTGTCTGTACAGACCTCTGACCTCTGTGGTTNACTAGTGCTGGGATTAAAGGCATGTGCCACCACTCCTGGCTCTGTTCCCAGTGTGGCCTTGAACTCACATAGATCCGGATGAATCTCTGCCTCCCAAATGCTAGGGTTAAAGGTATGTGCTACCACTGCTTGACCTCTATGTTTAATATAGAGGCTTTGTCCTCTGATCCCCAGATAAGCTTTATTGGGGTGCACAAATAAAATATNACCACATAACTTTTTTTTAAAATATGCATTGGTGTTTTGCCCACATGTACATGAGGGTGTCAGATCTTGGAGTTACAGACAGTTGTGAGCTGCCATGTGGGTGCTGGGAGTTGAACCCAGGTCCTCTGGAAGAGCAGTCAGTGCTCTTAACTGCTGAACCATCCATATCTGACTCTAATCCACAGAGGTCAGATAGAGTGCAGGGAGGTATTTCAAATTTTTGTGTATCTGTTGAGACTTGCTTTGTGTCCAAGTATGNGATCAATTTTGGAGAAAGTTCCATGAGGTGCTGAGAAGAAAGTATATTCTTTTATATTTCAGAGAAAGTTTATGTTGATATTTGCTAGATCCACTTGACTTATGGTGTTATTTTTTGTGTGTATATTATGTTATTTTATGTATAATTATTTTTAGCTCTAGTAGTGTTTCTTTTATGAACTTCAGTACCTTGTGTTTGGTGCATAATAAGTCCTGTTATTTTATTGTTATTATGTTGGTTCCCTGTTTTGATTTTTTTATTCCTTGGGTCTTCTTGGGTGTGGTTAACCTCTTCAGACTTGTTTTCCTTCTAGTGACTTACAGAAATTGCTTCAATTTGGTTTTATCATGGAATATTTTTCTTTCTCCATCAATTGTGATTGATAGTTTTGCTAGGTATAGTGGTCTCTTAGAATTTGCAGAATATCTGTCCAGGCTCTTCTAGCTTTTAGTCTCCATTGAGAAGTAAGTTGTTATTCTAATGGATCTGTCTTTATACATTACTTGGTCCTTTTCCCTTGCAGCTTTTAATATTCTTTCTTTGTTCTTTACATTTAGTGTTTTGAATATATATATATATATACACATATACATATATATGTATGTATATATTCATTCTATCAGTTCTTAGGGTTTTTATTGCTGTAAAGAGACACCATGACCACAGCTGCTCTTATAAAGTAAAACATTCAATTGAGGTGGTAGCTTACAGTTTCAGAGGTTCAGTGCATTATCATCATGGCAGGGAGCATGACAGCATGCAGGCAGACATAGTGCTAGAGGAGTAGCTGAGAGTCCTACATCTTGCAGGCAACAGGAAGTTGAGTGAGACACTGGTGGTACCTTGAGCATAGGAAACCTCAAAACCCACCCTCACAGTGACACACTTCCTCCAACAAGGCCATACCTACTCCAACAAAGCCACACCTCCTAGTAGTGCCACTCCCTGTGAGCTTATGGGGCCAGTTACATTCAAACTACCACAGTTCTTTTTCTCTAGAAAATATTGACTAGTATGGGATGGCCATAGCCATTTTGAAGACATAATTATTTTTGTGACACCTGTGACTCTTTCAGTTTTTTGTAGTCTCAGACAAGACATATTTAAGGCTCAAAATAATGTATTGGCTGGGAATAGACTTCAAATGAGTCTTACACTGATCCAAGAGCTGCGGACTCTTGATAGNCTGTCTGAGAGAAGATCTGAGCAGGACACTAGGATCTTCTGCCACCACAATTTCTCCACATTCACACCTAGCATATGATAAGGATTTGGTGTGTGTTGGGGGGGGGGTTAGANGACCAGCTCCTGCTAGGCTTCCTCCAAATAAGGAAATTTCTAATTCTAAAATTTTTGCCGTACTTAATTTTTTAAGCCATGACAAGTCCCTTATATACCTACTTTTAAATAAAAGGAAAGAGAAGGATGGAGAGAGGGGAGGAGGGATAGAGGAGGGAAAGAAGCAATGGAAGAGAAAGAGACAGTGGGGCAGAAGATTAATAAAGTAATGTACATTTTATATGGTAATCATTTTCATTGTTTCAAAAAAATACTGGCTGTAAAGAGAAATTGGAAAATGACACTGTAGGAAAATTAAGACCCTCTTCTCAAAAGGCTCAGAGGGTTAAAAGGCAAAATGCAAGACAGTAGTCTCTATCTATAATACTTGTATATGACAAAGATCTAGAACATACAGAGAACTTATTTCGGCCAATAAGAACAAAANAGGAAAGAAAATCTAATAGGAATGTGATTNAAAAATTCAAACAGAATTTTTACAATGATAATTTATCCNAAGAGTAAAGCATGAGAAAAAGGTCTTCAGTCATCAGCAAAACATAGGNCTTTAGACAGTTGTAGTCAGAGTTAGTACGATGGGTAAGACTCAGTTTCCGATGCAANCGGCTCACTGTTGGGGGCAGGTGAAAGTTACAACAACCATTCCAAAAACTTGAAAGCGTCAGTCACATTGGCACACACAGCCTCACAGGCTGAACCACACTGAAATGCTCACACGCTCACACATGTATCAGATTGTTACTAAGAACACTCAGGGTGGTACTGTCATCAACAGCCCCAGTTGGGAACTGTATTGATAGCCACAGAGTTATTCTGTTGGGGGATATTAATATTAATAAGGGGAGTTTTATTCATCAATGAAAATGAATGAACTTGTTATGTATAGAAACACAAGAGAATCTCACAAATCCAGGGAGTGAAAGAAACTGAATGAAACTNAGCAACAGGTGGAAAGCTTGGACAGTTTTGTCAATCACAGGGAGATGACTATGATGACCAGCAAGGGACATATTTTGGTTTCTGTATGTAGAGTTTCCAGGACTGCTCAGTTTCTTGATGTCTATAAGGCTACACAGATGTGCTTACAGTGAGACTTCATTGTGATGCACATGTACAACACATGTTCTTTCTGCATAATGTACATATGCATAATGAAAAATGATTTATTAAGTAGAAGATTTGAGAAAATACAAATACATGAAGTTAATAAGTAGGAGATAGTTATCAAATTCAAGCAAATTTTAAAAAATGAGATTACTTTGTACAACTCAGTACAAAAGCATTTTCAGCCCCAGATAAAAATATTTTCTAGAAAAATACAACTTACCCTAATAGAGGCAAAAAAACTAAAGTATTTTGATTCTAAATAAATAAGTAAATGGAAATTATATGACTATATCCATGGAAAAATCCAAAGGAACAAATGAAAAAGNTTTTTAGAACAATAACAAAATTTAGTAAAGTATCACATCATAAAGTCATCATTCAAAGATCAACAAACTCCATGGGTGCAAACACAACAGGTGGGATGGAGAAGACTCCTCAGAGGCCACGTGGAAAGGAAATGACTGAGTCATTTCACTATAGTCAGACAGGTGGAAGAGTGAGACAGAAAACACAGCAGGTGAGCCAATCATTCTGACATATCAGTGAGGGACAGCATTTGCCAGACCTTCAGGGCCATGTACACTGTCCTACCCATGGGTTTGGGGTCAGCAAATAGCCACATGGGAAAGGACAACAATAGACCCCTTCCTCATATTTCACACAAAGGAAAATTCTGATATGTTAGATTTGAATATTGCTGTTTAATGAGCCACACAAGCACTAGAAGTGAGGTTCATGAAAAGGGGACAATGTGCCTTAGATCTGGGGAAGGAACCCATCTCCAAACAAATCTTGTTATCCAGAAGGAACTCTTAACTTAAGAATACACAATCTTCTTGTCATCAGAGAGGCTTTGTCCAGCAACCAGTGGAAACAGATGTAGAGATCCACAGCCAAACATTAGGAGAAGCTCGGGGAATCCTGTGGAAGAGGGGAGAAAGAAGTGTAGGAGCCAGAGGGGTCAAGGACACCACAAGAAAACTTACAGAATCATCTAACTTGTGCTCATAGGATCTCACAGAGACTGAACTGACAACCAGGGAGCCTGCANGGGACTGACCTATGCCTTTTGCATAAATATTACAGTTGTCTAACTTGGTCTTCTTGTGGGACTCCTAACAGTGGGAGCAGGGACTGTGTTTGACTCTTTTGCAGGCTTTTGAGACTCTATTCCTCATACTAGGTTGTCTTATCCAGCCTTAATACTAGGGAAGGTGCTTAGTCTTACTGCAACTTGATACGCCATGTTTAGTTGATATCC
>LZPO01087254.1:73042-92543 GCA_001675575.1 Neotoma lepida | reverse complement strand
GAGACAAAGTCTCACGTTGCCCAGGCTGGCATTGAACTTCTCTTTCTGCCCCTACCTCCTATCTTCTGTGACTCCTGTACCACTGCGCTCCACTCATCATCTCATTTTCAGTGTTGTTTTCTTTTTATTAAAAATAACTAAACATGGATTCAGAAAAACATGAAGAGTACACATTGAAGAGTTAGAGTTGAAACAGAGCTTTAGATGAATAAAAGAAGACAATGAGACTTAAGTCATGTTTCATAAAAAAGAAGACACGACAGTTCTTGCATGAATAAAATATTGTCATATAATCAAATTAAGTAGGACGATTCTGGTCAGCTTTATGAGGCAGCAAAGGTCTTGTAGAAGGTTGAAAACAAGTGAGATATGTGAAAACCAAATTAGTTAAATTTAGAAGAAAGTGATATGCTTATCATACATGAATAATACATAGATACATATGCTGTTAGGGTCTTTTTTGGCTCTTTTGGGGGGCCCGACACCTAGCTCCCAAGTAAATCACACACCGAGACTTATTCTTAATTATAAATTCCAGCCTTAGCTTGGCTTGTTTTTTGCCAGCTTTTCTTAATTTATCCCATCTACCTTTTGCCTTTGGGCTTCTCCCATTCTCTTGCTTCTAGATACCTTACTCTTACTCCGTGGCTTGCTGTGTAGCTGGGTGGCTGGCCCCTGGAGTCCTCCTCCTTCTCTGGCTCCTTCTTTTTTCTCCAGATGTCTCCTCTCCCAGATGTCTCCTCTCTCTGTCTGCTAGCTCCACCTATCCTTTCTCCTGCCTTGCTATTGGCTGCTCTGTTCTTTGTTAGACCATCAGGTGATTTAGACAGGCAAAGTAACACAGCTTCACAGAGTTAAACAAATGCAACATAAACAAAAACACCTTAAAATAATATTCTACAGCATACATCCATGCTTATACATAAGCAAATGCAGAAGGGGAGCACTGAGAGCATTCTATCATGGCCTCTCCAATAATATCCCTTAAAAAGCAGTATGCATGTATTTGTATAGATGTCCAGATGCACATGCTTATACCAATAGAAATGTGCAAGTAGTACATGGGGACTGCATGCAGTAATGGAGCCGATCACAGAGGCAGGCAAGAATACCACCCAGAGCCACTACAGAGGTCCTTGATCCTGTGATGGTCCTGTGGGAATAAATAATGAAAAAACTCCAGCTAAAACACAGCAGAGCAGAGGGAAGACTCAGAGCATAGCTGTTTCAAATGCACGCATCAGACTTTGGTGGTAAATCATAAAATATTTACTGCAGTTGATTCTAGACTTCCGGATCTTGGAGACATGTAAGAAAATGTTTTAAAGAGTAGTGTTGACAAAGGGTTACCACATTTCTCTTTTCCCAAGTAAATGTACTTTAAATTACTATCTGCTATCTTTGTCATTTTATTCAAAATGATATTTTAATGAGAGAAAGAAAGATAATTTCAGAAAGAGAAAGAAAACAGTCCCTCTCCCATCTTATAGACAGTCTAATGATAGCTATCACTCTGGTTCCCATCTTCACGGAGCTAGGATTCTTTTATTAAACACTCTTAAAATTCAGATTTTATAAATAACCCATGTGCACCACAAGAAAATTTAGGGGGAAGTGCAGAAAATCAGTAAGGAAAAAATAATTTGAATCTCATCTAAAGATAGCCACAGCTTATCATGTATGCAATGTGCCATTTTAATGGGTAATTGATAAATTTTATTAANAAAATTATTATTCTATACTTAATAATTCTATTAGCACTATATCATAAATACTTCTCAAGAATGATACATGTATATCCTTCTACAATATAATTTAAATAGGTACATAGTAGTAGTACACTTGAGGGTTTTTATTGAAAATAAATTTTCATACAATATATTCTGAACACAGTTTCCCCTTCCCAAACTCCTACCAGATCCTCCCCATCTTCCCACCCACCCAACTCCATGCCTTCTTTCTTTCTCTCTCTCCTCAAAAACAAACAAAAGCATAATTAAAAAAGAAAAGCAGATTAAACACACACACACACACACACACACACACACACACACACACACACACACAAACAACCATAATGTATGAGCAAAAGGACAATATAACACCCCCCAAAAAAAATGTCCAAACAAAGCAATATGAGATGAAAAGTCTACAGAAATGTCATTGAGTTTGTTCTGGGTTGGAATCTCTGCCGGGAAAGGGGCCTATCCTTAAGGTTGGTTAGTATACCAGTGAGACTCCATTGAAGACAACTAATTTTTCCTTTGCAAGTAGNTGTGAATTGGGGATAGTTTTTTGGTTGGGGATGGAGCGCATGTCCACTGTCCCCTCCCAGAACTGACACAATGTCTGACTTGAACCTGTGCAGGCCTATGAATGCTGCCATGGTCTCTGAGAGTTTGTATGTGCATCAGTCCTGTTGTGTCTGGAGGATCCAATTTCTTCAAGTCATCTACCCCTCTAGCTCTTACAGTCTTTCCACCTTCTTTTCATAGTTCCCTGAGCTCTGAGGTGAGGCATTTGATGAAGACATCCCATTTAGAACTGAGTGCTCCAAAATCTCTCAGTCTCTGCACATGCTCAGTTGTGGGTTTCTGTTAGTTCCCAGCTACCGCACAAAGAAGCTTCTTTGATGATGTTTGAGCAAATCACTGACCTATGTGTATTCCAGAAGGTCAAAAGGAGTCATTTCGTTGTGATGTGTCTTAAATAAAACAATAGTATTTAATTTTCCCCTAGGCTCATGTCCTATCCAGTCCCTGGTTCTTGGCCACCTGACTGAGCAGTGGCAGGCATGGGCTCTACCTCATGAAGTGGGCCTTAATTCCCATCAGAGAGTGGTTGGTTACTCCCAAACATTTGTGCCTCTATTGCACCAGAATATCTTACAGGCATGTCACTGTAGATTGCAGAATTTGTAGCTGGATTGGTGATTACCTTTCTCTTCTAGTAGCTTGAAGAGTACCTTCCAGAACCAGNAATACTAGTCAGTAGGGGTAAAAGCTCTAGGTAAGCACTTGCTCAACTATTATGTGTTCAATGAGATATAGTAGTACTGTTCTCAGCAATAGAGACTTACCATCACTTTGTGGAAAACAAAAAACCAATAGCTTTGGCAATAGTCTGAGATGTTTGGAGGTTTCNATGGGGCCCCTTTGGCCAACAANTCAACTAGTTGTAACCCATTCCCAGCCCTGGAGGTGTCACTTCATGGCAAAAAACAAATGTCTAATTGGGGCTTTGTATCCCGCATTACTTGGTGACTCCATTTAAATTTCTTCCACATGAATATGTATTTTAAGAAGCTTCAACTGTAGTAGGTTTCCATATGACTCCTCAAAGGGCCCTTAGTACTAATTGTCCCCACCTCCAACCCATATTGCCTTTCTTCTTTCCCTCTTCCCATTTAATTCTCCCATTTCAGTTTCCCTCCTGTTTCTCCAGAACTATCTATTCTGTTTTCTCTTGCTTGGGAGATCCTCCCTTTCCCCCTAGTCCCTTACTCTTTACCTAATCTCTGTGGTTATATGCATTGTAGCANACCCATTGAATGCTTAAAAGCTAACGCTAACATTCACATGTAAGTGAAACACACAATCCTTGTCTTTTGGTGTCTGGGTTACCTCACTCAGTATGATTTTTTTCTAGATCCACCACTTACCTGCAGATTTTGTGATTTCATGTTTTGTTTTCTTAACAGCTGAGTGATATTCCATTATGTACATGTACCAGGTTTTCACCATCCATTCATCTATTAATGGACACCCATGTTGTTACCAATTTCTGGCTACTATGGCTAGAACAGCAATGTCCATGAATGAGCAAGTATCTCTATGGTAAAATATGGAGTCCCTTGGGTATATACTTAAGAGTGGTATAGCTGGATCTTGAGATATATCAATTCCCAGGCTCCTGAGGAACCACGACACTGATTTCCATAGTGGCCATACAAGTTTTCACCCATCCCAGCAATGCAGGAGTGTTCCCTTTACTTAATATCCTTGCCAGTACACACTGTCATTTATATTATAGACCTTGGCTGGGGCTGGAGAGGTGACTCAGCAGTTAAGAGCACTGGTTGTTCTTCCAGATAATCCAGGTTCAATTCTCATCACCCACATGGCAGCTCACAACTGTCTGTAATTTCAGTTCCAGGGGATCAGACACCCTCACACAGACAGACATGCAGGCAAACACCAAAAAAGAAAGAAAAAAGAAAAAAGAAAAAAGAAAAAGAAAGACCTTGGCCATTCTGACTGGTGTAAGATGAAATCTCATAATAATTTTGACTTGCATTGCTTTGATATTTATGAATGCTGAATATTTTAAAAGTGTTTCTCAGCCATGTGTTTTATCTTTAGAGAACCCTTTGCTTATCTCTATACCCCATTTTTTCACTGGATTGGGTTTTTTTGATGCCCCGTTTTTCTTAATTCTTCATTGGTAAAGATCTTTACCCGTTCTGTAGGCTACTGCTTTGCCCAAATGGTGGTGCCCTTTGGCATACAGAAGCTTTTCAGTTGCATGAAGTCCCATTTATTAATTGTTGGTCTTAATGCCTGTGCTATTTGTATCCTATGTAGATAGTCTCTTCTTGTGCCAATGAGTTCAAGACTATTCCCTACTTTCTTTTCTAACAGATTCAGGGTATCTGGCCTTAGATTGAGGTCTTTGACCCATTTGGAGTTGAGTTTTGTGCAAGGTGATAAGTATGGCTTTATTTACCTTNTTCTACATGCAGCCATGTAGTATGACAGCATCATTTGTTGAAGATGATGCCTTTGTTGCAGTATCTCTTCTTGGATTCTTTGTCAAAAAACCAGGTGTTCCAGAGTGTATGGACTTAGTCCAGGTCTTCAATTGAATTTTATTGGTCAGCATGTCTCTTTTTATGCCAATATCATGCTGTTTTTATTACTATAGCTCTGTAGTATAACTTGAAATTAGGGATGGTGATATGTCTAGCAATTCTTTTATTATTTATGCTTTTTGGGGGGTTGTTGGTTGATTAGTTTGTTTTTATCTAACCTGAGCTTTTCATGTTTCCATATGAAGCTAAAAATTGTTCTTTCAAGTTCTATGAAGTATTGTGTTGGAATTTTCATGGGAATTGAGTTGAATCTATAGATTGCTTTTGGTAGGATGACCTTTTCCCCTATATTAATGTTACTGATGTATGAGCATAGGAAATCTCACCATCTTCTGATTTNCTTTTCAATTTCTTCAGTGTCTTAAAGCACACAGAGATTCAACAAAGAAAGTTACAGACCAGTATCTCTTATGAACATAAGTACAGAAATTCTCAATAAAATATTTGCAAACCAAATTCAAACACATCAAGAAGATCATTCATCATGATCAAGTAGGCTTCATCTCGGAGATGCAGGGATTGTTCAACATACATAAACTGATAAATGTAATCCACCACATAAACAGACTTAAATACAAAACCCACAAGATTTTCTCTTTAGAAGTAGAAAAGGCCTTTGACAATCTAATGTCCCTTCATGATAAAATTCCTGGAGAGATTAAGAATACAATGGACACACCTCTGCATAATAAAGGCAATTTACAGCAAGCTCATGGCCAGCATCAATCTAAATGGAGAGAAACTCAAAGCACTTCCATTAAAATGAGGAATAAGACAAGGTTGTCCACTCTCTCCATACCTGTTCAATATAGTGCTTAAAGTCTTAGCTGGAGCAATAAGACAACTGAAGGAGATCAGGGGGTACACATAGGAAAGGAAGAAGTCAAAGTATCTTAATTTGCAGATGATAAAATTTTATATATAAATGACCCAAAAATTTTCACTAGGAAACTTCTATAGCTGATAAACACTTTTATCAAAGTAGCAGGATACAAAATTATCACACAAAAGTCAGTACCCTTCCTATATACAAATGGCAGGTTGAGAAAGAAATCAGGGAAACAGTACCTTTCACAATAACTTAAAATATATATCTTGGGGTAACTCCAACCAAGCAAGTGAAAGACTTGTATAATAAAAACTTTAAGACTATTAGTAGTGTATTTGTAAAGAATAGAATACCTTTCCTAAATCCATCCTCGAATTATTGACCATTAGGTTGCTTTGTGTGAAGTTGTTTTTTTTTTCCCTTTTTTCTCTTTCCCAATGGAAACAGTACTTGCATTTCCTCAGGGCTTTAGCCTATGCTATAGGCAAGGACTCTAGCTTGAGGCATAGACAAGATCTAGTCAAGAGCGGTGATGTGATTTCTGTCATCTTTCACATTAATACTGACTGTCAACCTCGCCCCATCTCAGGGTCAGGTGCTTCCCATCATCCACTAATGATCTGGTTCCTGTTGGAGGACACAGCTCTTCTCACCAGTTTTCTCTGAGCNCAATGATGTCTTCCGGAAACTGACAGTGTCCCTAATAAGCAGTCTGCACTCTAGTTTATATTTGGAAGAATCCTAACTCATGACTTATATTTTGTATTACTTTGTTCTATACATTCAGACATCTTGCTTCTTAACCCACAAGATCCCAAGCCACGAGAATATATCCTTCAGCTTTTGCCATAAGCCGTCTTCCCCAGACTGAGTGTGTTGACAGTGTGGCCCAGAGAGCTCTCTTCTCCTCACACACACTTCATAAGTTCAGACAGGCCTGCCATGCTAGGGGATGGTGAGAACGTCTGTTCACTTGGGATACATTCCCAGAAATGACTGTGTAAGTTCTTATGGTTCTTAATGTTCAAATACCAAGCTCCAATATTTCAGAGTGGCAATGTTTGGAGATAGCTCTAATCGAGGTGATTAAGTTACAGAGAAGGTTAGAATGGCTTCGGATACAATCTGAAGGTTGTCTGCAGAAGAAGAAATCTGGACACACAAATGACGAATGTGGCATCTGTAAGCTAAGGAGAGCAACTGAAGAGAAACCATATTGCTGTCTCCTGGGTCTTAGATACTCAGCCTCTAGACTACTGGAAACCATTTCTTTTGCATAAGGCACCTGCCTGTCAAACTTTGTTGGGTTAGCCTTGAAAAACTGATGCAAATGCATACCTCCAAATTGGGCAAATCATTGTCCATGTCTCAGATTTCATCCCCCCCCCCGATTCCACCAGCGTATCACAGAATACACATTGGAGGGGTCCAGAGATCTGTGAGCACCAAATCCAAGCAGTCATGACAATAATTCATCCCAGAGTTTTCAAATGTGAACATNCTGAATCATAGACTGTAGATAGCAAAGAGATTGATAAAACACAAGGCCTTCATATCCATTCCCAGAGAACACAAGGAAATCAAGACTTTATATCAATTTTCAACTTGAAGGGATTTAGAACAATGTGGAAAGAAATATGGACATGTCCATGTTGGAGTTCCTAGATTAGGTTCATTGAGGTGGGAAGACCCTCCTTAAATGTAGGCAGCATCATTCTATGGTTTGGGGGCTCAGACCTGACAAAAAGGAAAAAGATAGCTGAATAGGAGCATCCATATCTCTCTACTTAGGCAATATGAGTAGCTGCCTCACCTCCCCAGTCATGATGAACTGTGAGCCAAAACAAGTCCTTTCTTCTGTAAGGTATCATTTTGTTAGATATTTAGTCACAGCAATAAAAAGGTAACTAATANNCCACAAAAAAGAAAAAAGCCAGGTGTGGTGGTGTGTGCTTATAACCCTAGCAACGGGAAGGTGGAGACAGATAGACTTGGGGGTTACTGACTTGCCAACTTAGCCTATTTAGTGACTTTCAGGCCAATGAGAGACCCTGTCTCAAACAATAAAGTGGGCGACACCTAAGAAATGGCAGCTGAGGTTGTCTTTGATCCTCTATATGCACACACGCGCGCGCGCGCACACACACACGCACATGCACATGCACACACACACGCACATGTACACACACACACACACACACATGCACACGCACATGCACACACATATGCATACACACACACACAATGGGAGGAAAAGAGCTAGTGAGTGAGCAGGCAATAAGATGCAGGCCTGTTGAACATTTAGCCCCATCACCTCCTCTGGTCCTATAAGAAGAGCACCTGCTCCAGGCCAGGTCAGAGGGGACTTCTCACCCTTCCTCCCCATCAGACTTTCCTTTTCCTGATGCAATGGTTCTGATGATGAGAATGGCAACAGTGATGATGGCAGGAGTCACCCTGTATCCAGCAGATTCATGCTATGTTCTCTGAAGGATTAGCATCAGTTAACCCATTTAACCCCTTCAACAACCCCAAAAGATTTCTTACTGGTCCTATTTTTTTTTTCAGATGAGTAAATGAAGGCTTAGGATNAGGTTCACACATTAACATCAGAAACCAACAGACTTTCCCTAAGCTGTGGTCATCTGGGCCAAACCATAATTTTTTAAAAAATGATTCAAAAAGACCATCTTAGTTTTCTAGGGGATTTTTAAGAGAAGAGGGTATATTACAGAATCTGGGTAGGCATGACTATTGTCTTTGTGTGAAATTAGGCTGGCTGAAGAGACCAGGTAGATTTGGAGGAACCTCCAGGTGAAGGTGTATACTGAGGGCAGGCCTTTTCAGGTGTGTCAGGTCATGGGGAGTGTGTTCTAGCCAAGGTATTTGGCACAGAGGTGAGATGATCATCTGTGTAAGCTTGGCATGCCACCTCACGGGAGCAAGGAGGAACCTCTGCCAATCCAGAGGGCCTAGAAGTGATTCTTGGTTATCTGTTACCCACGTATCCTAGTGAAGAACTGTGGGACTAGAAGAAACGGAAGGAGAAAGAGATGAGTTTGTATTTTATTCTATCTTCATTAGTTTCATGGCTTTGGATTCATTGTACAGCTCGTTGTNCAGCCTTGGATCCCCCCTTTGTGAATGTGAATAACAGCCTTGTAGGTGGTGGGGAAAATTGGAGGCAATATAAACAAAGGGCTTTGCCCTGAGGAGCCAACAAAGAGTAGACTGCTCATTGCTCTGGAGGTGGGGCTGGCTGAAGCAGTGCAGATGCTCATTCTGGACAGATGGGTTGTAGACACAAGATTTCATGCAGAGAAGAAGACAGGGGCTCAAAGGCCACCAGAAAGGCACTGGCTCAATAGACTGACTACACAGATGGCCAGTTGTGGTCACAGAATGGCTAGAATAGGAATAGCCTTGAGGTGAGGGTCTGAGTACACAATGCATAACAGGCTAGGATGAAAGCATAAGAAGAATATATTATCTGTGTTCTTCCCCATTTCTACTGGCACAGTCGGACACTCAATAGTCCCCTTCTTCCTCAGCCCTGGCACTGGCACCCACAGTTCTTCCTGTGGCATCAGATGGAGCCAACCTTACTCAACCTGTCAGAACCGAAACCCCTTTCCCTGACTGTGTCTTCCATCCCCTAAGCTTTGGATTCTCAGCTGTTCTTTAGTGGTGTGATGGGTACATGCATTTCTACCACATGAGTAGATTTCTAGACTCTGGAGTCTGCTGAGCTTCACACTAAACTTTCATCATAACACACACTTCATTTTCCTTCCTGATTAGGAATATTCATAGTTATATTATCAGTTTTCACTTTGAATGTTTCTCCATAGTAAGAGCATGTATGGCACAATAAAAACTCAAGACCAGAACTCACAGATGAATCAACTCATAATTAGATGCATTTGGTGTCAATGTTGTCTCAGCATGGATCCTGGTTAAGGTCATAGCTACATCTGTAGGTTGAAGTTTCTCTCCTACCTGCCTGTTCCCAAATACCCAGCAGCCACTTCTTAAATAATTGACTTGGAGGCTATTACTTAAAAATGCTTGGCTGGTAGCTCAGACTTATTAGTAACTAGCTCTTACACTTAAATTAACCCATAATTCTTATCTATGTTTAGCCACATGGCTTGGTACCTTTTCTCATCTTGTGATGAGTGCGGCATTCTGATCTTGTTTCCTCTGTGCCTGGCTGGCGACCCCTGACTTTGCCCTTTCTCTTCCCAGAATTCTCCTAGTCTGGTCACCCCACCTATACTTCCTGCCTGGCTACTGGCCAATTAGTGCTTTATTGAACCAATTTGAGTGTCAAATCTTTACAGTGTACAAGAGCATTATTGCACAGCATACCTCCTTTACTGTTAATGTCCTGAAATCTAGATTCCTCAACTCTGGAGTTTACTTAACATGCCAGGACCAGTAGGAACACACTCCATCCATTTCCTCNNAAGGCCCCAACCCCTTTTCATTGATGTTTTCACTCTTATTTCCTCTGCCTTCTCATTTAGATAGAAAATGGCTGGCTTTGGAATGAATTCCACATATGATAGTCCAAGAAGAAATCATTTACAGGTTTTTAAATCTACAGTAGAAGAATCATTGTTGTTATTGGGACTAAATGACTGTGTCATCTATTTCTGATTTAAGGTTCAAAGAAATTTCCAGTTTAGGAATCAAATAGAAGCAGTAGCATGGGGTGTCCTCGGAAATGCGGCTTCACCTGCGGCACTGCCTCAGCACTCTCAAAATTCCTTTCCAATAAAACTCTTGCCATCAAGGTGCCTGGCAACCAGATTTGGCTTCATACAGTTCTTCAGACAGTCTCTGTTCCCATCTGTCTCACACTGGCATGAAGAGCCAGGTAACGCCATAAACCACACAGAAGCCTTTCGGTTCCCCTAGGATGACCCACAAATCTGTTCCTATTGGGATTCCTGTTAAACCCTTCTAAATACTGGTTGGTCCTCCACGGCCATTTCTGAGACTTCTACTTGGTTTTTGAAATGCTCTCTAGTCTTATTGCTTTTTATCTTTTCTTCTTTCTTATTGATTTTTCTCCTTAAGACTTTAATTCACTCTTCTGCAGTTGCCACAGTCAAGAGCAAAAGTCTGCAGATCACATAGAGATAACATTCTAACCCAGGCTGGGTGGCACACATCTCACATAAGAACACCAGCTTCCTGCAGATAACTGGTCCTTTCCTGCTTTTCAAACCCTTTTGGCCTCTCTTTTCATTTTTCCCCCTCTCTCCTACTATTTGAGACTTAATCTTACTTCAGTTTTATTCTTCATGCTGAGCTCATGTGAAATGTGCCAATAATTGCTCCCAGCTAAATCTGGCCTCATCATTCTGAAAATTCCTCATTGAAATCAGCCCTGTGGAATGGGATCTGGCCATTTCTTCAGGTTAAACCGACATCTGGGATGCAGCTCCCCTGATGCAATGTAATGAATGTGTAGATCATTCTCAGCGGAGTTCAGCTACATTTCAAGAGATAAAGTCATGTAAAACTTAGCAAAATGAGTTAACAAAATGTTACTGAATTTGATGAAAGCATCATGTGAACAACGACTAAACCAGTGCAGGGTTGACAGCTAGGTAGAACAAGTCGATGCTGTAGAACAATTTTCTCTATTTTCCAGATACTCATCTGCCAAATTCAACAAATATTTGCTGGGTTCTTAAGAGCGTTAGTCACTGTCGAGATGTTGAATTGAAAGAGCCTGGTCACGGTACATATGGGCGTGTTATAAACATGCAAACAAATGAGAGAAACCATGATTGACTCCATGTAGGTGGTTGAGGAAGCTTCCAGAGGGAGGTGCCATTTGATAGTTTAGATGGTGTCTTCAAATAAGACCATTATTTTTACCTTTTCAATGTCTAGCTTCATTCCCTAAGCTAAGGCATAAATATAACTGTCACATTAAATCACTTGTAGTCCTGTCATTTACAAGGCACTGGCAACATTTTGCAACTTATTTTAATTTTCCTCCAAATATCACTGAGAGTTAGAGATAAGAGATGCACAAGCCATGCCCACAAAGTAAACCATCTTCTTATTCCATTTCCCTTCTCAGTGCACAGTTATCAACCCTGTGCCTAAATCCAGTGTTACCTTTGTGAAATCACTAATTCCCAAGTAGAACGTGGACATCTAGTTTGAGGAGATGGCTCAAAGGGATAATGCGTGCTGTGCAAATCTGAGGACCGGAGTTTGGAATGAAGCACCCACTTCAAAAGCCATGTGCGAACGGACAGTTGCCTATAACTGCAGCACTGTGGGGACTAGAGACAGAAGACCTAGTTCTTTTTATATCATTGACCACTGAAGAGCCCCCTTCTGTGGGAGCACAGCTTCTTCAACCACATCCAGAGTGGGCAGAATAGGAGCTGAGCCCAGAAAAGGGAGCGCCACCTGTATTAGCAGAGAAGCAAGGGTGCTTCCATAACGTTCTATGTCTCTTACACATCACACAGCTTCCTGACTTTCATTATTAATTCATTTTACTAATTAAAATAATTCAATTAATAATCTATGTCTGTGAATTTATAATTTAGACTATTTACATTGTTTTACTTCATTTAACCTCCAAAAGAAAAATGTTCAAAAACTAAGCCACTGAGGCAGTTAGAAATTTGTCCAAGATGTCACAGCTGGTCCCAATACCCATGCCAGCCTCACAGTGACTCCAGGGTCTAAGTCACAGTTCATCGCTACTCTGCCAGTGAGGCAGTGCTCCCTCTATCTGGGCTCAGCTCCTACCTCTGTCCACTGTGGGTGTGGTTGAAGAAGCCATTCTCCCCCAAAAGGAGGTTCTTCTGTGGCCAATGATACAATCAGAGCTGTGTGGCAAAGCCAGCATTTCCCTCAAGTCCTCTCATGTTCCATTCAGAGAACAACATAACATTTCAAAAGCCTGGGTATCTCAACTTCTACTTTTTGTGTTCATTTTTTGTGTATAGAACAAGTTCAGAACACATTGCTTGATTATGATTCCCAAGGAAAAAAACAGGCAGTGCCTACTTCATTCAGTCAGCTCCAAGATGCAAGCTCCACAGGGCACGCACCCAGTGCTTACCNAGCCACCCCTCCAGGAGTGGACATCCTGTGTGCTTCTGAGGTAGATTCGGTGATGGCATAAGAGCTGGCATCTAGCTCTGCTCNAGAGATGCCATTCATCTCAGAAGCATGGCTGATGATGTCATATGGTTAGAGAAGAGAGGAGCTGAAAACGGGAGGAGAAGAAGAAAGAAGAAAAGGAGGTGGTGGGGAGGAGAGGGAGGAGAAACAGGTGCAGGAGGAGTTAGGGTAAGGAAGCAGGGGAAGCAGGAGGAGGAGGAAGTAAGGTGGTAGAGGAAGAGGAGCAGGAAGGGAGGGAGGAGGGAGGGAGGAGGAAGGGAGAAGGGGGAGGGAAAACAGGAGGCAAAAGAAGAGAAGGAGAGGAGAGGAGGTGGAAGAAGAACAGGAGGAGGAAGAGGAGGTGGAAGGNGCCCATTGGCAGAATTCCAGGTACTAGGGCTCTAGCTCCACAGAACTTGGGAAATAAAAATGAGGCTTGGGCTGTGCGGGTTCCAAGTCACAGGGCCTCCATGGCTGGCAAGCATCAAGCCGGAAACTCTGCTGAATAGAGCCCTAAATGTTTTTTTGTTTGACATTCATGCTTAACAGAAAATGATGAATCCATTAGCAACCCCTTCCGTTGCCAAAAGAAACAGACTCACACTCAGCGATTGCTTTCACTGCGCTATCAAGCCACCACATGCTCGGCTCACAAAGCTGACAGTCATCCATCACTTTCGAATGGGTTTAGAGGTACAGTTGTCTTTGTCTGAAGTGTGTGGACGTGTCAGCATGAATGAGGCTCATTAAAACAGACTGACCCAAACAGCTTAAATGGGATTCACAGTAGGGGGAGAATGTTTTATTTGAGGTTTGTTTGGAATTATTTTGAAGTTTGTCACTAATTTTAAAAAACAATGGGCTCATTTTCCTAACTCCTTTTTCATCCCTAAGATGTGTTCAAGAGAACAAATAGCTATATTATACACTGACTCAAAAACATGCTCTTTGGGAAATGAATAAAAAGATCCTATGATTATGAAATTTCAAGAGTTCCCTTGTGCTCTAGAACAGGGCACATTGAAACTCCACAAAGCAGCCCCAAGTCTCTCTCTCCTCAGCCCCTTTCTGCCAATCCATAAATGGCATCTTCGAACATCATCTTTGGNCCTGTTTTTTATCATCTCAGTTGGCCTTTCAAGGAATGCATTCCAAAGTCAGTGATTCCAAAGATGGATTAAATCCTCCATAAAATGGGTTTAAATATTGTGAGCAAGGCACCTGGCCATATACATCTGGACCTTTACAGAGCACCACTGGATTCTGAACACTTCAAGATGTTTAATAAGGTGGAATGTGTCATCTCCGAGGTGAGCCTGTGGGCTGGTTCTCTCTCTCTCTCTCTCTCTCTCTCTCTCTCTCTCTCTCTCTCTCTCTCTTTCTCTCCCTCCCTCCCTCCCTCCCTCCCCTCCTCTCCTCTTCTTCCCTCCCATCTACTCTAAATTGGTTTTAAATTCATATAGAAATGTAAATAGGAGAAATCCTGACCCAAGAAGATGATGCGTATCAATAGAGGACAAAAGTGATGTCAGACTCTTCAGTGTGGTGAATGTGGCCGGTTTTCTTAGGACTTACTGGCTTCAGTAAACCGAAGGAGCATTAATTAAGGAAGATGATGTGTGTGCACAGGAGTGAGTTTAGTAAGATCTAAGAGAACTTGCCATTTCTCAACCAGCAGAAAAGAGTTTCAGTATTTGAAGTGAGAGTTGTCCTGGTGTGTACTAGCATCGTCTCCACAGTCCTGTCTTCGTTGCAGATGTCAAAGACTCAGGAAACAAAAGNTAGGGAGCTCTCAGGCTTCAGCTTGGCTCTCCAGGACCCCCATATTCCTATGCACCCCTAAAGCAGCCCAGCTGATTCTCTGAGCACCACGGAAGCCTTTGCCACAGCAGTGGGTAATCGTTCAAAGTGAGAGATGGAAATTAAACTCTAAAGACCACATTCCATTAATCATGGTATTATAAATGTTCTTTAATAAGGATAATTTCTTAGGCTTCACCCCATAATATCCCCCAAAAAACTTTAAAATTTCTAAACACTGTCAGCACATTTAGGGAATAAATAATGTACTTGGCTTATGTCACATCTTTCCTGTGAGAAGCTAAAATGAGTTGTCACAATGATTTGACTNAATTAACCAGTGTAGTCATTCCTTACCACCACTATTCCCCCCTCAAATATGATCAAGGCAAATATTAAAATACACATTTGCACTTGAAATGGAAAGTAAAATGAAAGCAATATTTAAGACCCTGTGGCTCAAACCTACCAACCAACATTTCAAATCAAGCCTCTGATTTCCATGAGTCCTTTGTTCAAGTTGCTAAGTGTCCTGATGAGTAGCAATCCCACAGGAGGAAGAAAGAGGAATGAGAAGAGCCCAGGGCCTCATTATCTCTAGAAACAAGTGGACATCTCATGTCTCGAGACACTTCAGGATTCAAAGTCAGTAGTCACGAAATGGGATGGAAGAGGCTGGAGAGTGTACAGCTTTTATAGGGCAAGTGAGACCAAACAGTTTCCATAGAAAACCTTTCAGAACAGCCGATGAAGAGCTAGGGAGACGTTCCATGAGCATTAGGATCTGAGTTTGATCTCCAAGGACCATGTTGAACAAAGCTACACGTGGTGGCATGTGCTTGTAATCCCAGAGCTGGAGAGGCCATGACAAGCAAATCTCTGGGGCTCATTGGCCAGCCAGCCAAGCCTCCTTTACAAGTTCCAGGAAAGTGAGAAACAGTGTCTAAAATAACAACAACAAAACAAGATGCCCAATATCTGCATGGAGCCTGAGCAGGAATGGTACTTGAGGTTTTTTCCTCAGCCTCTACAACACACACACACACACACACACACACACACACACACACACACACAATTAAAAAAACAAACAAACAAAACCAAAACAAAACAAAATCACTTGCTAGAGAATAAATGCATAGGTGGACCAGAAGGGATGGAAAGATGTCATGCTTCTAAAGGTGTTATGAACTGAAATGCAGCCACTCACTGGCGCAGAGCTCTGCATTTCTTATCAAAACCTCTGCACCAAGTCAAAACTTTGCATTTAAGCCGTCAGTTGCTGTGTTACTTACAATGACATCTTCAATGCTTAGGTGAACAGATAGGCGTAATGGGTGTGTGGTGGCTGACATCATCACCTCATGCATTCATGCAATTTCTTAACAAAAGAGGAAATTCAGGCTTTAGAATCTGGCTGTCTTGGTATCTCAGCACTCTTGCTGTGAGACCTCAGGCAAATTATGACCCAGCTCATAAAATGACACCCGATAAGGTGGTGGAGACTAAATGAGACGTGTTTATGATAATGGTGGAGAGTAGATACTAATACAAAAGTGACTTCCTGTCACTGCCTAATCCCATTGGGGGGGGGGCGCTCATCTCTTTGGCAATCAAAGATGGTAACGACTGGATCTCTGTGCTCCAAGATTGGACTCAACTCAGAACGGCGGCATGGCAGCTTCAGGCTTGCTAGTGCCCCTGTTCTTAACCACTCAGGGTCTGTCCCATCCTGGTTGTTCCTGCTTCCTTCCACCTCACCTTCTCATGGTCTAGAATTTGGGCAGCAAAGCCCTAGCACCCTGTCATCACCTTGTTAATCATTTGAGTTCTCTTTCAGGTAGGAGAGAAGGCCCACAATGGAGCAAGCCACCAAATCTTCTTTACTCATGGCCTCCAAAAATAAAAATAAAAAACTCAATACATTTTCAGTGTTAGCAGTGATCCAATAGGAGAAAATTTCATAAATCATTTACAAAATTGAACGCACTAAGAGACCATTGTAATCCCACAGCTATGACCGCAGCCCTGGAGAAGCTGAGGCAGGCAGATCATTAGTTCTTGGACTGCATAGCTGTACCCTACACAGTGACTTAGCTAGAATACATTATCTAGACCCTAGTAAAATGAGTGCCAGTTCTACTGTGAAACAGTTCCAGGTGGGACTGGGGCTCTGCTCACTTCTTACACGGTTTCTTTGCAGTTTTGTCCACTGGCCTTCATCTCTTGGGACTTTATTCATTTATTCAATAAATGTTTGTGAAGCATTTTCTATGAATTTAGTACAAAGTCACTTTGTTACCGTCCCTGATGTTGAGGTATTTCACATTCAGCCTTTCTACCGTGGGTTTAGTGGCTCAAGGTGCACTGTGCGAAGCCTCGGTCACACCTGTAACTAGAGGGCAGTCTCCAGCTGGCACACACAAGTTCCTGGGCCTCTCCCCAGGTTCTGGTTCAAAGTGATGAGGGNGCTAGAAACTTGTTCTTTGAAACTGTGGGTAGGTGAGTGTCTGAGAAACACTTTGAGACTCCAGCTGTAGACTGGCCCTCTAGTCTATGTGTCATGATCACACCCCTAGTTCACTGTCAACCTATCTCCACAGAGTGAAGTCTGATCAACACCTTTCAGATCTGCCCTCACAGTTCCCACTCTCATGTCTCTTTGGAGATGTTAACCTGCCTCCCAACACAGAGCTGCTCCTTAGAGACCTCAGCTCTTCCCCACCAAATGGTCATGGGCCTCTTTGCAGCTTCGTTCTTTTGAAAGTGCTAGTTTCATACCTTTTTGTTTGCTGGAAAAGGAGNGAACATCTGTTGCCTTTTGTAAGCATAGGACAGGCTCACACCACACATAGAACAAGCCCTCAGAAGCACAGAAGGCACTGCCGTGGGAGTTGCTTGCAAAGCACCCACTTGATTTGCAGAAGCCTCTTGTAGTTCCAATCACATCTAAGGACTCAAGAACAGGTGGCTTCAGTTCTGTGTCTGAAGACTGTAACCAGCAAAGTGATACTGCTGTGCAAGCATTTGCACCACACACAATGGCATCAGAGAGCAAGGGACAGCCTAACTCTCATCCTCATCTCTGAGATTAACCTAAATAACTTACCGTGCCTTTGAATCCATGGGCAAGGTTTAAGGATGTGGTAGTTCTCAGGGAACGATATTAAAAATACTCTAGTCCTTTCTTCCAGTGGGGTGGGTAACCTTTCCATTTGGATGTATGTGGTGAAAATATTTGTATCAGACATCCACATTGACCTAAAGTCCTTCTTCAAGACAGATGACCCTGTAAGAGTACATGGTCTTCCCCCTTTCTCCTGGAAACTGTTCTGCTCAGAGTCAGTGGTTTGAAGAACTCTTGCCTATGACCAAGCTTCTGATTAACACCATAAAGAAGTGGAGAAAATATATCAATGATAAAGAGAAACTCAATAAGGCTGCCTGGGGGGGCAGAAAAAGACAGAGAGAGGCACAGAGATAGAGATAGGTAGAGAGAGAAAGAAAGAGAGAGAAAGGAGAGAAGCAATCCTAAATTATTCTACTATTGATTTTCAGTTTTATTAAATATTTGCTATTTTAAAAGCTGTTTTGGAGGCAAAAGTGATGACTCACTGGGTAAGAGTGCATGTTTCTTAAGCATGAGGGCTTGAGTTCAAATCTCCAGANCTCACATAACAGCCAGTCATAGCCACACAAACACATGTAACCCTGATGCTGTGTGGGGCAGAGATAAGAGGATCACTTGAGCTTGCTGGCCACCAGTCTAGCTCCACATTTAGTGAGAGTCCCAGGGATATGATAGAGAATGATAGTGCTGGATGCCTGGCATCTTCCCGAGGCGTCCACATCCATATGAACATATACCACACACACACATACATACATGCATACTCACATACACGCGTACACACAAAATACAATGAATGGATGGATGGATAAATAAGTAAGTAAGTAAGTAAGTAAGTAAGTAAATAAATAAATAAATAAATAAATAAATAAATGTTTTGAGGTATCAGCACAGGGATCCTGGAGTACATCAACACTCATTTTGTATTCCATTGTTTAGGCTTACACAGGCTCCAGAAGGGACAGAGTCTGAAGGGATCTGTGACCATCATACAGACACCACACANGCAGATTGGTAGATGAACCCACTAAGCGAGATTTGATGAGCACTGTGTCTTCAAACTATTAAGAACCTGGAATTAAGTTTTCATTACTATCCACTCTAGGCATATGCATAAAACATAGAAACGGTGATCAAAGATCTCTATTAGTATATCTTTGTGTAAAAGATTCTGGGTATTATGGGGGTATGACTCCAGCCTCAGAGCGATGGCCAGAATCACCTCGGTTGGCTATAAAATGAAACAGAGCTGTATTTTATTTTCACATATGAAGCATCTGGGACAGATCTGAGACAGTGCTGCTGAAACACAGTTGGAATGGGACAACAAACAGTAGGAGAGAACCAAGAAAGACAGGACTTCTGGCCAATGATAGGCCTAAGTTCNGCTAGAATTCTAGCTCCACGATCTTGATGCCGAGGCCATGCTTCGTCTACATCAAGCGCCAGCATTTCTAGCAGTGATTTAGGTCTCGCCGTTTTCTGTTTGGCCCCGGTGATTCCAATGTGTAGATTAAGTAATGGTAGGGACTAGGGAGATAGCTCAGTCAGTAAAGTTCTCACCCAGCAAGTATAAGTATCTGCATTCAACCATCAGAACCAACATCAAACTCTGGGCATGGTGGCACCCGCTTGTAACTTCACTGGTGTGGAAGTAGGGACAGGCAGATCCCGGAGGCTGTCTGGTCAGCAGCACAGACTAAACGGTGAGCTTCAGGTCAGTGAG
>LZPO01087254.1:55035-71027 GCA_001675575.1 Neotoma lepida | reverse complement strand
TCTCTCAAAAGCATGGTTGAAATCTTGGTTCTGATCCTGATTCATTGATCATAGGTATTGCTGTCTCTCAAAAGCATGGTTGAAATCTTGGTTCTTGTATTATGAAAACATCATCAGTTATAGTTTGGGTGTGAAAGGCCCAACTCTATCCCCCAACAAATTCCTATGTTTGAACATAGATAATGGCGATGTGCTGGGAGGCTGTGGAGCCATGCGGACATGAGGCCCCAGCAACAGAAGCAGGATTCTAAGAGGTTGGGGGTTACAGGCTGTCTGCCTCCCCTGCGTGATGGTGAACTGTACCCCTGACATGATGGACTGTACTTTCACCGTGGTGGACTGCACAAACCCCTTCTTCCTCAAGTTGCTTCTATCAGATTTCCTGTCACAGTGACAAGAAATGCCATTAATGCACTTTCCTCCCCCAGACCCTCATGTTGCTGTGGATCCTAAAGAGACCCTAACACAGTCTAACATCTTCACAACNTAATCCAAGAATCCTCAAGCCTCTCTCCACAGCTCCAGCCNGTGTCCATTNGGCTTCCTCCCGAGAGCACTCAACAAAAAGCAAGGAAACCGTTCAAGAAGGGCACACAGACTTGCACAGAAACAATGGTTAACTGGCCATTGTTTGGTGGGAGCAGAGGCGTGGCAGCTTGTCTTCTGGGTGGTATTTTATTGCACGGTTTCCCACTCAAGTTTATTGCAGCTCTTCAAAAATGGGTGTGCTGGGGGAAGAATTGCTTCTGTGCTTTACCCAAGAACATTTCATACCTAGAAGTGAAGTAAACTCGCAATTTGCTGGAATACATATGTTCCAAGAGTCCTCAAAGTGAGGACAAGTTGTAAGAACATCATACTAGAGGGAGAGAAGGAAAGAGTCTGGAAAAAAGGCCCGAGTCTGATCCTTGTGCCCACACCATGTGGCATTGTTCTTGCCCATTCAGCCCTTTACCTCATCTCCATGTCACCAACCCCCGCATCATTCTAACGACTCAAAATAAATATATATTGCAATATAACCAACTCTTTCAGAAAACATTTGAGCCCCAAAGCAAGACCCATTAATGCAGAGGACTGTCTCATTTTTAAAGCTAGTTACAATATATTTTTATCTCTTCTCCCTACTCTATTAGTATCCCAGGAAATACTATTCATAATATTTATCATAGTTTTATAAATGATAGCCAAATGCTGAACTTTTCTCAAGATTAAAAGTTAATGTGCCTTCCAGAGGCCCAGTGCCTGGAGACCTATGACTCCCAAATGCTTGTACTAAACCTATTCTATCCAGAAATGACAAATTCCAACCACTCCTCAGTACTAGAGGAAATAGCTACAGGCCCCTTTGATATTCCTCACTGGTCTTCATTCACTGGATCTGAACCATGAACCATACTTCATTTTGTAACCGCGAATCAGGGATGCTCAAAACCAAAGATGCAGCAGAAAAGGAAGCAGTGCCCTACTTTCCAGCTGTAAAGGAATCAGGAGGCAGTTCAAAGGGTCACAGTGATGACTCAGTGTCTTGTATGAATTTTACCCACAGAGGTTCCCACCCCAACCCCGCTTTTTTTTTTAAAGCTGGAGAATATTTGTAAGTTGTATCTGTGAAGATATCCTGATGGTTTTTTATAAGTACAGTATGTATGTAAGATCATCTGGTTGCTGTCCTGGATATTTATAGGAGACCCTTGCTTTAAACAACTCAAGAAACACACTTACTGATGTGTTTTAAGACTAATATAAAGCAGTCAAAATGGGAAGAAAGCCAGGTCATATGCCCAATATTAAATCTGGAGTTGATCTAGTTTATACTTTGGATTTCATTCAGTTCTTGAGATAATAATAATAATAATAATTAATAGCGTGCCTCAAAAGAGAAAAAAGAACCAGCCAATCAGCACGAGTCTTACAGAAGCACAAAATACAGCAGGCAAGGTTTGTCACAGAAACATTCCTTTCTTCCTTTAGCACCGTTGTAAAATTACCATATCCCACGGAGAGTTGATTAGAATATCGTGGTCCCTGATCAGCTAACATCCTAAGAATAGGTTCTGGAGGACTTGAGAATTCAACAAGTTTACATGTATGATGTAATTTATAACTTCATTTCCCTCCCGAGCCCTGGAGCAAATGTCGCCTTCTGCTAGCACGGTAATTTAAAGTAAGAGGGAGGTCATTGTTCCTATAGTAACAGAGTCTCATTTTAGTAACAGAGTCTCACTTTACACACCGGCCATTTCCAACCTGCTACGAAATTACTAAGCGTTTGAGGACACATGGCAGAGCACAGACAGATGCTGCTGGAGAGGAAACCAGACACCAGTCACTTAAAATATGCTGTGTCAGCTTGAAAATAAGAGCTACATTAGTCCCCTACTGCCCCCCTCACACACACCCCTTTAGCCACTACCTAGCAACTCTTACTTTTCTAGGATCTAAAACCAAGCCCTCAGTCTACACATCAAAAATGGCTTCTGGGGAGTACAGTTGACTTTCTAGCATGTTTGTGGTCTGGCCACAGGAATATTCTTCATTACACCAAGAAAGATGAGTCTTGACTTTTTCACATCTTCATTACTCTATTAACGCTCAGCACCTACACAAATTTTCCCAGCAGCAGTTGTCTACTAGCTACAAGCAGCAACTGCATTTCTTCAGAGCATAGAAGAGTCAGGAGGCCGAGTATGAGCTTTTTCTCTCCATCAAGGTTTTCAAAGGGTCGTCCAACGGAATTGGGACAGGTTGCATGCCCAACCAGCAGGGAATCGCTTTTCCGTGTCCTGCAGGAAGAATCTTGTCTTAGAAATTTAAAGTCTCACCTGACAGAAGCCAGGCCTTCAGGAGCCTCCAGTTTTGCTCAAGAGGAAGAAAGTGGAAAGGAAATCTGAAGATGCCAGGCCTTTGTTTCCACGGTGAGGTTTCCAGAGAGCAACTGAGCTTTCAAGTCTGTACCTGCAGCTATGGAGTGTGGGTATATTTAAGCACCCATCTTACATTAACACAAAGGTACACAAAGCACCGGTCACTTCTGTAACAAGGACCAAGGTCATCCTGGGATGACACTGTAGACACTTACTGTGAAAGGTATTGTGTTGTGTGCACCCNTGAAGCTCACTAATGTGAAAAGTGCAGGGGTTGAGTCACACAGTCTTCAGGGTCTGCTTTAGGTGAGCTAAGCTTGCACTTTGGTCAAATCACCCTGTTTCACTAATGTGTGGGTTTCTTTCCAATTCTCAAACTAATCCATGCATCGCTATGCAATTTCAAGGAGTATTTCTTTCCTTAAAATTAGTATCATTTTAATGACTTGTTTATTTTTAGTTTTTGTGTATGAGTGTTTGCCTCCATGTACTTATGTGCACCATGTGTGTGCTTGGTTCTCTCAGAGGCCAGAAGAGGGAGTCAGATCCCCAGAGCTGGAGTTAACAGACAACTGTGAATTTCCATGTAGGCTCAGGGAACCAAACTCCAAACAAGCAGCAGGTGCTCTTAATCACTGAACTGTTTAACAGGACCCCAATATAATTTCAGAAAGAAAGTAAAATTAGGCATTAGTGGTCTCTACTCAGTCTGGGATGGGAGGACTGGGAAGCAGTAAAGGTTTGTGCTAACTGTCAATTTTATAAGATAATCAGACACACCAATAACTGAGTGCAANTTCAAGTGGGCAAAGGTGTTGATGAATACACAAGTCTGACAATGGAGTAAGAAACAGATATTGCAAAGAACATCACCCTTGAACTGGGTAGGTCTTTGCCTGCTACCCATTGAATGTCAAAATAATTTCCCAGCAGTTGTGAGTTCTCCAATGAAAATACAGAAGGGTTTTCAAGAGTTATTCCTGGAATGGCTCCTCGACCAAGTGCAAACAAACATAGGTGCAGTATCATTTCTCTAGAGTCTCATAGCACAAAAGTAGATTGGCAGTCTATACAGTAAAACGAAGGCAGGCAGTGTGAGCTGGATGGGAGAGGAGAGATTTGTTCTTGAGCTGCACACCTGCAAACATTCCCACCCATGTCACTTCTCACATAAGCCCAGGTCAAAAGCTTGTGACACAGGCATGTAAGTCAAACACTTTCGGATAGTAAATCCTAAAGAACCTCATTTTAAAGGAGTTCTTTGGTATACATGGCATTTTATCATTTATTGAAAATGAAAATCTAATTTCAATACTGATTAGATAGGCATTCTTGTTTATTTTTACATAAAAATTAGATCTCAGCTGAGTATTTGATTTGTAGATTGCAGATCATCTTCAATATTTTTTCAGAATTAATCAATATTTTTATTTAATAATCATCAATGCTGAGAATGTGACTTTGTATAAATATTTAGTACAGGACAGTAGGAGTACATTTAGGGCCATTTCAGAAATTGTTGAAATATGTCCCAATTCACAAATTAATGTAAAGACTTCTGAATAAAACTCAAGCCAGCAACTCAAAGCAGCAATTTTGAAAACCAAATAGTCTAATATAATACAATTTGAAGATGGACTAACTTGATCCTCATATGCTGAAGGATCCCAGGAAAATATTAAAAGTTATCATTTTCTATAATTTAGCCATTATGTCTCTATAAGAGCAAGAAACTTTGTATGCAAAAAGTACTGATGTTCACGATGTGCACTCTTCTTAAGTCTGAAGCATTTTAGGCAGTGTTCATTGGTATGGTGTGGCACGATGCTGTATGCTGTACATGTATAGCATCATTCTGAAGAGAATAGAGAAGTAGGAATGGCCGATGGCTCCTGTCTTGGAGTGTGTCCTCTGGGGGAGGAAGAAACTTCAGCAACATGAGCAGTTCACAGGAAACAGCAATGCCTCAGTGGATCAACCGAGAGGCATAGGCAGGTGCTCCAGCATAGCCACGTGAGCTGTGCTCTGGCAGCCTCAAGGACATGGAAGGAGAAGGTGAGGTTTTTAATTGCTAGGACGACTTGGGCTTTACATCAATGATGCCAAGAGAACAAAAGGTCAAAATAGGGCACTGAATTTTTAAAATCTTCCTGTTAAAAGAGAAGTGAGCACGGCCTATTTGGGATCTGGAGCAACATGGCATCAGGGTAGAAAGATGGATCACATTCCCTGGTAGTAGAGGAAGGAGGAATTCTTCACTTCAGTACAACTTCCCATTCTTTTCCCTTGACCCACTGGCAGAGAGCTGGAGTGGGGGATGACATGACTCAAAGATGCTTCTTGTCCCTGACAATTGCATCCTTTGACCATGAATCACCGAATCCACCAAACGGACCACCTCACATTTTACTGTTGAGAACACAGAGAAAGTAACAATGCTCAGAGCGTCAGAGAAGTGCTAGTAAGAGACCCAACTACCACTCAATAGGAAGTGTGCAAAGTGTGCAGGAACAAGATCAGAGGAGGCTTGGAGCAGAAACTGGAGGGGTAAACGGTGTGCTTCTCCAAATTGAAGCCATCATATTACTAATTTTATTTATGTTTGTTTGTTTGGACAGAGTCTCACTAAGTTCTAGGCCTGGCTGGCCTGGAACTTGCTATGTAGACCAGGCTGTCCTCAGACTCATTGAGATCTGCCTGTCTCTGCCTCCCAAGTGCTGGGACTAAGGTGTGCCCCACCACACCCACCAGACTGCCTCCTATTTCAAAGGAACAAACAGTGAGACACATGAAAATGGGAGCCAGGTATGCAAGCTTTCTAGACTATAAGGAATGCCTAAGATCATCAATTTATAAAGAAAACGGTTTTATTGTAGCTCACAATTTTGAAAGTTCTAGTCCAGGGTCAGTTGGGCCACTTTGGGGATGCTCCCGTTGCAATGGGCAGAGAATGGCACTCACTCTCATTTCAGGGCAGAGAGTGGAGATTCAGGCTCAGACATCATCTTCAAGGCTCCACCCCTAATTACCTAAAGGCCTCCCACTAGGCTCCATCTACAGAGTCCCCACCACCTCCCAGTAGCACCAAGCTAGCATTCAAAAAATTATCCAGAGTATTTGAGTGGGTAAAAAAAAAACCCACACTTTGGATTGCAGATATATGCATAGATATGTTGACTACTTATTGCACCAGAGTGGAGCTTAAAGTTTTGATGAAGTGGTTGCCAAGGCCCAAGACTCCTCTAGCCCCTCACCTCAGCAACCTGGAAGTGTAAGGGGTATACAACCATGGAGCCCTGGGAAAAGAGGGACATTGCTTAGGATAACAGTTCCTTCACTTCTCCTTCAGTTTTCATATAAGTGTCTCAATTTTATTTGAAGATGTCACTAATTTAATGNGATTTGAGCTCAATTTGACTTAACAAATCAATCTGTCTTGGGACCTTGAACTAAACATTACTGAAAAGATTTATATGAAGGGAGACTTTGAGTTTCTCTGTATCATGGGAACATTTTATTGTAAATAGAAAATGCCTTAATGGTCTTTTTCTATAACCCAGCTACCTAAAAGTATCAGGAGACAAGACCAAAGAGGAAATCCTGTTAATTCATTAATATGCTCTATTTTTTAACTTTCTGTTTATTTATTCTTTGTGTCTTTCACAACATGCATCCTGATCCCATTCATTTCCTGCCTCTTCTCATCCACCCTTGCAACCTGCCCCTCAAAATATTTATAAAATAAAATAAAATTTAAGAGAAGAAAAGGAAAAATCTCACAGAAGCTGTAGTGTGATACAGTGAGTCATGCAGTAAACCCTTTTGTCCATATATCTTTACATTGCAAAGAGTCATTGGTCTGGTTCGAGGCCTCTGGTGTCTGCTACACTATCGATGCTGGGCCCTCATTGGGACTCCTCTTGGATACCCAGTTATGTCGTGGAAATCTTGCAGCTTTGGGTCTGCAGGACCAGCCCCTTCAAGTGCTCCAACAGATCATAGATGGNGTGGATGTTGGGGTGGTCAACCAACTTATAACTCTGGTTCTGGGCTTGGGTGGCTGCAGGGTTGGTCAGCCTGCCAGCTCGTCACCGTTGTCACCCCAGGGTGAGCTCTCCAGCACTTCCTGGGCTATTTCACCCCCACATGGGAGAGTGGACCCTGCACCTTGCCTGGGCAACACAGTAGAGCTAGCTGGTCCTGAAGGTGTAGGTGTGGGAGAGCTGACCCTGAGGATGTGAAAGCAGGAGAACTGGTCCTGCCCCTTGATCATTAATATATTCTTATCAAGGTCCTTCCTATAATGGAACAGGAACTTAGATTTTGGATGAAAATATTTTCTCACCATCCCNGCCCTCCAACTTGCTTTGCTGTTTTTAAAGCAAGCTTTCAACTAATGNGATTTTAAATTTAATCTACAGGTCCTTGTTCTATAATTCCAACTCTTTTGTGGTTGTCATTTTAAAAGAAAAAAATGGGATTGAGTAGATAGCTCAATCAGCAAAATGCTTGTTACCCAGGTGTGGGGACCTGCATTCTATCTCCAAATCCATGGAGGGCAGAGCAAGGTTGGTATGCTTGTAAGCCTGGTGCTGGGGAATGAAGAGGTGTGGGTCCCTGGAGCTCATTTTCTGTCTANCTAGACCAAGCATCAAATTCCAGGTCATGTGAGAGAGCTCATCTCCAAAAGCAATGTGGAAGGTACCTGAGGGATGACCCTGGGGATGACCTCTGACACCCACATGCACACACATACTTATCTACAGGTACCAGTGAGCACACTCGTACACAGACACACACACACACAAAGGCAAGTTTTACCTTTGCTACTGTTAAAAGAACAGGACAGAGAGAAGACAAGGGCAAAACATGTCACACCTAACTTCCAGGTGGCATTGCCAGATCAGAGAGCTGAGTGCATGCCCCAGACATGGGCTGTGGAATGCAGATTAACACGCTAGAGTCAGGCTTACTTAAAGGCTTACATTTTCACCACTGAAGTTCACAATGACAGCGCACATCTTTTAGATTAAAAAGTCCTGCTATGTAGGCAATAACTATGACAGCTGAAGATCTGTTTCCATTCAACTCAGAATTCTAGTCTTTGGTATATAGCTAAAGGAACTTCTATAGTTATGCAGAAAGGATATATAAAAGACTTTAAATGAAAACAAATAATGCTGTGGTCAAAAATTACAGACAATGTATATATTCACCATTCGTTAAAGGGATGGCTATGTCAGTTTGCAATCATACAAGTAACCCAGACGACACGACGGACGAGAACTGTAACTCAACACACAGAACCCTGACAGCACAAACTGTGGTGAAACAAGCAATGCCTGCTCAAGGTAAGTTTTCTTTTTAATTTTTTTCTTTGTGGTACTGGGCATTGACCCCAGAGATCCACATATGCCAGGCAAGTGCTCTGCCACTGAGCTANACTCCCATCTGTCTTTGTCTTTTTGAGGCAAGGTCCTACTAAACTGCCCAGGCTGACCTTGGATTCAGGATAAAGCCCAGGCAGGTCTTGAACTTGCTTCAGCATTAGAGTAGCTGGATTGACAGGCCTGTGTCCTAAACCCAGCTAAAGCTTCATTTCTTCAAAATAAAGGACAGCACGTAGCAGACGCAGCAGCACGTGACTGTCTTCTCAGCACCAGGAGGCTGAGGTAGGAGGATCTGGAGTTTGAAGCTAGTCTTGGTCACACGGTGATTCTNGTCTCAAAAAGACAATGGCCAAGCACACAACAGAAGAGAAGGAACAAATCAGAGAAGACTAGGCTGTAGGGTTTAGCACTTTACTGTAAGATTACAGTGCATCATTTAAAAATGAAACACAACAATAAAAGCTTGTAAGTGCCAGTAAAATTTTTAAGCTTGGAAATTTTATGATTTATATTTCGTTCTTTCTTTCTTTTTCTGTTTGGCTTTTGACTTTTCTACTAAGCTGTCCATGGCCTGTAGAAAAAGATTCAATAACAATTCTTCAAAGAAATTGTCAAGTTGTAAGGCACAAACAGGAGACTTTTTACAGTTTCAGCCAATTATTTTTGTCTGGGCTGAAGTTTTTACCTGAGAGGTGACTTATCACAGATGTTGGCACTGGAGCATTTGCAACCCCTCCAAAAGATTAGAGTTCAGTATCCTCTGAGGCAGGTCTGAATACCTGAGAGTGGGTGTCTGCTCTCTCCTCAGCCACCGCTATGGCTTTACTTTCTTTGAGTGTGTGTGGGGGGGTGCACACTCCTATGTATGCTGGTACATGTGTGCACATGCGTGTAGAGGTCAGACGTCAACTTCAAGTTTTGTTTAAGGCATCATTCACCTTGTTTTCTTGAGACAACATCTTTCACAGGGATCTAGGACTTGGTGATTGAGCTTGGATATTCAGCCAAGTGAACCCCAGGGACCCACCAGTCGCTACACCCCACATGCTGGGATTATAAATGTGTACCACCACACACAGCTTTTTATGTGGGCTCTGGGGAATCGAACTCTGGTATTCATGCTTGCACAGCAAATGCTTTCCTCTCTGCCATTTCCCCAGCCTTCTTTCCCTTCCTGAGTGTGACTAAACTCATACCAGTATCACACCCTTATTGGTGTCACCCACGACTAATGTAATGTTCTCTTTGGACGCATGCATGCTCATTTTTTTCTTACATCTACTCTTAAGAGGTTTCAATAGTTGCCCTAGAGGCTACACAGTAGTCATCCTTTTCTGTGGCGGTGTGAATGGAGGCTTATGTCTTTTGACCTATAGGGAACACTGAATCCAAATAAAATGACTTACAAATGGTTGGTCTGGCACCATGAAGTTTCCATTGGCAGGTGAAGGCCTACTACCTAATCACCATAAACTTGAAGACAATCACCAAAACTAGCCAGCAATCTAGAGATTCGTCTTCTTAAACATGTTTTTCCACGGTTACCTTCTTCTGTTCTCTTAATTTCATTTCTGAGGTGCTCCGGGTCAGGCAATCTTGACTAAAACGGAAAACTCTCCAACCAGCAATAATTCAGGAAGACATCAAAAACGCCCAGACAGAATCAGGCTAATATTTCCTCACCAGGTGTCTAGCTTCTTAATCTAGTGATAATATCACATTCCAGAGAGAGGCACTCAGACCCTCCCTACCCGCTCTAAGCACTTGCCTCTCCACCTAGGATTACCAACTTGCCTCAGCAAACATTCTCACCTGCATGGATCTGGGGCTGGTCTCCAATTGCTAAAACCAGTAGCTCTGGAGAGCAGCTAACAGCCCAGAGAAAACTTTTCTTTAGAAGCCAAGACCCAGGGGGAAATTCACAAGTTTCATGTGCATATGCCAAACTGCCTGGGATTTCATTTACATTCCCTGAGTTGGGCCCTTCTTTGGAATCAAGAAATGAAAAAGCAGGCTTCCCTGAAAGGTATATTCTTAGGGGCTACCTCTTATAGGTGTCTGCTTGAAAGAGAGCAAAGACACATGCAAAAGATGAAGCCAGAATCCTGGGTGTGGGATTTGACCTTGAACCTTGAGTAGAACCAAAGGTCTCATTTGGTAGAGGGCAGAGAAGGGAGTGGACACGTCAAAGGCTTTTGGCTCTGAGATGCTGTCCTGTTGATGGACACAGGCTGAAGAGTCACTGAAGATTATGTCATGGGGAAGGTGGGGACTGGAGAAAGGGTCTGACACAATGTGGGCATGAAATTGCTGCTAATAACACCTAATGTGGCCAACACAAGGGACAGGGCCTGAGTCACGATGTCTTCCTCCAGCCACTGCACTTGGGATGATTTAGGAAATTACAAAGCACTAACAATGCCCTGCCTGCTCCCTCCCCCACCAAGAGCAACAGAAACACAGTTGCTGCGAGGTGAGCCTTGCACGCATTAATATGTGAATAATTACAGTTCTGAAGATGGAGGAGCCAGGAGGAGAGAATTCAAGTGGTAAAGTGCTTACTGCATAAACACTGCTTCCTGAGTTCAGTCCTGAGCACCCACAGGAACAAGAAGAAAGTGATGGTACAGGTCAGAGATGAGAATCTGGAGTTTACTCTCCAGCACGCCTAGCCTCACCGATAGGTTCCAAGTCCCAGTAAGAGACCTGCTTCAAAGAACAAGGTGGACGGGTCCCAAGAAGCAACACTGAGACTGACTTCTGGCCTCTATGCGCACATGCGAGCATGCACACACGCACACACACACACACACACACACACATCTACAATATGATTTTAATGAGGTTAGTGCTGTTCACACTTTCACATGCAAGTGAGTTCCCTGGGAGTAATGGAATACAAGTTTCAGTTACATGTGTCGGGTGGAAGTGCTAACGAGCTTCTGTAATGAGATGTCTCTGGTCCACAAGGTCATATCCAAGGAGCGGAAGTTTCTCACACAATGAGACTCTGAGTGCAACATAATGGCCACGTACAAGACACTGCGGTCAGATAAATCAGAAATCTACTATGTACAAGTAAACCCACCTCCACTCTCTCATACTTCCACAAATACCCTTCTACCTTGGAGAAAATAAATACATACAGAAAACCATGAGAAAGGCAGCTGGAGGCTGAGCTGTGGACAAGGACTTCACAGATTGGGTTAAAGAGCAGGAATAAGCCTTCCAAGTGTTTTACTTAGGAAAGCACATGGTTAGTGTTTGACCAAGAACTTCCCATGCCTGCTTGAGCAATAGACCCTGGAACCCAGCATAATTATTGGGGGATGCTTTAGAATATTGCTACTTATTGAGAGTGAGTGAGAACAGTTATTCCAATTCTAAGAAATTCTCCTGCAGATACCCATGTGTACACAGGTGTCATGAACTGTCACTTGTAAAGACAAAAACAAGAACGTAGAAGCAGAAAGTGTTTATCAACAGAGCACCAACTGGATAGTTCCTGGTGTATTCACATTATGAAACAGCGTGTGCCATTACACAGGACGTAGTAAATCTACATGCACTGATGTGTGAAAAGTTCTTTTACACCCATGAAATGAAAGTGTAGTTTATACAACTACAGATCCATCACAGAAAAATGATATAATCTGTTTTTGTGCTATACACCTGTATTTAAAGTAATAGGGGGAAAAGGGGNTGGGGCTGTAGCTCAGTTGGTAGTGCTCACCTGGTATGCATGAGGCTCTGGGTTCACTCAGGAAGTGGAGGCAGGAGGANTAGAAGTCAAAGTGATCCTTAGCTACCAGATAGTTCAAGACTAGCCCGAGGTTACATGAGGCACTGTAGTCTCAAAGAATGAAGAAATTAATGTTTAAAAGGTGTTGGAAGGACACGTCTCACCTGAGGACGGAAAGGAATGAAAGACAACGGAAACTCTCATTCCCACACGCATTTCCTTTAAAATGTTTACAAAGCGAATGAATTTGTGCTTCTTTTGTGGAATAGAACAAAAAAAGTGAATGCGTGAATTGCCTCCTTGGAGCAATGTTTATCCACTAGTAATGTGAGTTCTTGCCTTTGTCCTCCTGCAATTATTTTTACCATTTTAATTTCTAAATTTCTAACAATCACCTCTGGAGATTTTAAAATGGGAAAGTTCCTTCTCCCTTCCAAGCCATGTTTTTGTCCCTCATTTCATTTTCCTGTGTCTCCCACTAACCTGTCCTAGCCCTAGATAACTCAGGGCAGCAGCATCTAAGCAGTGGGACATAATTGACAAGATTAAGTAACAAATGGAAGTCAACAGAGACTGAAAAGAAAACTTTTTCTCTTTACTGTTCTGAGCTCTGAGAATTTTCGTGCTGCCATCATTTTCTAGAAAGATCCTCTGAAAACAATCCAGGGCCCCCCACAGCTGCTCTTGGATCCCAGTATAACCAATTCACTGGGCACTGAGAGAAAGTTATAAATTGCTTAGAGGCAAGGGTAACAAAAGAGAGCAGGCAGCCTGGCTTTTGTTGGGGTAAATCCCGGCTCCCCAACCTGTTAAAATGCTTTGAAAGAGGTGACAAAATGATCTGTAAAGGCGAAACAGTGGGTGTCATTTCTTTAAATAATCAAAACCTTTTGATTGAGGGAATACACAAAAGGCTGAGGAAGGTTAGAAACCTTGGGATGAAAGAAAACTTTCCTTTATCAATTAAAAAACAGTCATGGAAAAGTGGGCACCAGAAGCTTAATTTTCTCCATGAGGAAAGATTTAAATGTTGATGTCTTTCACTATTTGTTATAATAGTCCATGTGTATTGAGTGAGGTCACATATAAGAAATCAACTGTCGCTAATTTAAAGCATTCTTTTGCAAATGAAATGTAAAAACAATAAATGCAACAACAAGGATTTTAAGTTCTATTCTAGCAGACATTCTTTGACCCAGTGTCTAAGGAGGGTTCACCAGCACAGACACAGCATCGTGGGTTAACACTGGGCCCCCTTTCATCAGAATCCCCAATTATTCTCATGAGTTCTTGTATGAAATGCTGTGAAGAGTGTGTGACATTTAACCTGTATTGCTTTTACTGTTTCACGGAGTTCAAAGTCAGTAGGTGAAGGTTCAAAATCAGCACAAAAACAACAGTAATACCTAGTTGGATGATAACATTTGTAGCTTGTTTTTCTCCAGGAGAAAATAAAAGCTTTTGCAAGACACTTGTCATTTAATGATCGTAAAACAGGAGTGGTACAGTACATGTGTTATAAAATGAGTCATGGAGTATGTGCCATCCTGACTTAATCCTGCTCTGTCTAGTAAGCTCTCCAAACCCACCAAGCATCCATCTGTGGGGGAGACTCAATTTGCAAGGGAGGCTTAGGATTACTTGGCCAGTGAAGAAGAGCAGAGTCAGAAGATGCCAACTTTACACATAGTGTGTGTATCATTTTCACAATGATGGCCGCAGCAGCNTGTCCTACCTATCAGCTTGCTCCAACAGATGAGGGAAACTCACTTGAGCAGCTCACTGGAGGCCAAGGACTCCCTGATGATGAGTAAGAGCCCACTGGCTGCTTTACATTCAAGGTAGATCAATCAAGATAGGTGCCAGCCAGCACAAACCTACAGAGTGATAAGGACCTTGCACTGGAGGATGTTGCACAAGCAGGGAAAGATGGCATGGGAGGACACATTTATCCATTTATTCACTCTTTTATTTATTTACTTATTTGCAGTGCAGTAATCACCTCTAAAGGAATCCAGGAACCCAAGCCTGGTCAGAGCTGGGCCACTAACTGCATACACTGGGCTCCTTCTGTAACCACACCTACACATGTCCTAAAACTAGGCCCAGCCCACTGCCCTTCTCTGTCCCAGCTTTCACCCTGCATGGTAAAACTTGAAAATATAGGCCATGAAGTGAAGATTTCTTTAAAATAGGCTACATTTATTCAAAGTGTTGAAAATTTCAAAGGCTCATATTTTTANGAAATCATAGCTATAAGATGGTGATAAAAGGGATAACTGTATTCAGAGTGTTATTGATAAAAAACAACATGAGTGAGCCTATGTTTTAGTCATTAAGAAAATGATCAGTATGCTAAATCCAAAAGTCTGGTTACACTGAGGCCATAGCTGGGTAGTACAGTCCATGCTTAGCACACACAAGACCCTGGACTCAATCCATAAGGAACAAATTAAATATGAATGGATGAATGGANATCTGAGGACTTCTGGCGCAGTAATTAAGAGGTGCTCAGGCATGTCAGCCTGTATCTGTAGTTCCAGCACCTCAAGTCTGAGACTGGAGAATTTCTTCAGCCCAGAAGTTTGAGACCAGCCTAGCAACCAAGCATGATCCCTCTCAAAGAAAATAAAACTCAAATCTGTCTGAAGTCATGTAAGTCTGCTTTAAGGCCTAGTTCTGCCATCACTAGCAGTGTGACTCCTTCAGCCTTTTCCAACTTGTTCAGAAGTGACCACAGTACCACAGAAAAATGGTCATGACTGTGTGTCATGAATATTGCCAAGAAAAGACAGATGTATTTGCTGTGTGTGACCATGTTCAAGTTCTAATTTCAAAAAAAAAAAAAGAGTTGTGGCACTATACTCTACCCCGTGGCTTGACACCATGGATATCATGGATGTTTCTCCNATCTGCAGGTCCAAATGCAACCACTACTGTGACCTTGTGGGAGGTGGGAGTGATAAGAACAGCTTTGCTGTAGAAGCCGTAACCCCTCTGTGCTGTGGCTGTGTGGGTCTCTCTGTCACATTTGAACAATGGGAGATCGCCTTTGCCACCCCAGCACTTTCACCTAGTGCTTCCTGGCCTCCAGGACCGTAAGAAATNTTTCCACACAGATGACNCATCTGGTCTCATGTCACCATGTCAGAAAGTTCCTAAGGCTTAGTGCTGCCAGCACTTAGGTCTTCAGTCTACACTGGTCACAGTTAAATGATAAGCCACTAGCCAGCTTCAGGGTTGTATCTCCCGTTATGGAGTGGAGAACACATACTTACAGCCCAGTTATTAGCATTATAATTCAATTTGTGTAAAACGGAATCCATACAAGTGGTCTCCCTTAACCATCCTTCCAAACAGGCCTAGCTGTAGAGACGCCACGGTGCCATCCATATGTGGAGTGGTGCTCTTCCTAGTAGTCACATTCAGAGAAATGGGTGTAATTTATTTCAGTGGTATATTTCATTTAATTTAATATAAACAAAATATCCTTGTATCTACACGCAGCCATGTAAAAGATTATTCATGAGGCACTTTACACTATTTCTACATATCAAGTCTTGACAACTTAGTGTACATCATACATTTGCAGTACATCCTAATACAGACCATCTGCCTTCCAAGAGCTCAGGAGGCACATATGATTGACAGCTGCTGTCTCAGAGTCTGCACTGAAGGGAGATTTTTCTTATTTATCTTACATGCCTATTGCCTAANGTAGCTCCCAACCCCCANTCTGGGTGTTTTAAGATGAATTTGAATGNATACAAATCATCAGTGTATAGGGAAGCCTTGCATGTCTAAGCATCCCGTAAGTATAGATGGTATTGTACCGCTCCCTAAGAAAGAGTGGGAGAACTGGGAAGTGGGACGAGTCTCTCCAAAGTTATGCCCCACAAAGTGCCTCACCCTTTGTCTGGGAGTAAAACCATCCGTTCAGGAATGAAAGACACTCCTGTGCATCAGCCACAGTACATGAACAGCTGAAGCTCA
>LZPO01087254.1:21912-43105 GCA_001675575.1 Neotoma lepida | reverse complement strand
AGGGAGGGAAGGAAGGAGGGAGGGAGGGAAAGAGGGAAGGGAGGGAGGGAGGCTACATCCCACAGATGGCAGGGAACACAAGTAGCTTGCACTTCCCTTCAGAATCCAACAGCAGTTCAACTGTTATAATGTCTCAAAAAATCTGTACTCTTATTACAAAATGTATGAAAAGTTAACCCTTTGGATTAGCCTCCCATGCATATAAGACATTGGATTCTAATACTAAACATACAGTCAGTCTTTCCAGTTGTTTNTTCATCCTGCCTTGAGTTTGCAAGGCATAACTTGATTCTATTGGAGAGTTCATTCTCCTGTCTGTGAGAGGGTCCTTTGGCAACACGGCATGCAGTGCTCACTCACAAATGTGCAAACAGCACAGGCAATCACACAGCGTCCTCTTCTTAGTGCTCTGCATGTTCCTGCTATTGGTGACTCTTCTTCAGGTCAGCATCTTGTCCATGAAGAGGTGACCCACTGACAAACAACACATAAAATACAGGTGCTTAGAAGGGTCCTGATTAAATATCCNAGAGCGAAAGTAGTACAGACATCCAAGAAGCAAAGAGACAGTCAGCACCAATAATGTTGGTTATGTATTGCAGGCCACAGTAAACCTCCATGTTCATGACACTCCCAACAGGATGTCAATAATTTTGAAAAGGACAGCTCCTACAGGACGTGGACACATCTCTTGTGTGGCATTGATAGGGATTGACTGAGATCTGTGCTATGGAAGAATGTTTGGCAGTGCCTCACAGAGTTACCACATGGTCTTAATCCCACTGCTAGGTATGTACTCACAAGTGTTGAANGGTTTACTGGAACTAGTACAAGTATGCACGTGTGCACAGAAGCATTAATTATTAACNATAGCCAAGAGATGGGATTAGCCAAATGCCCATCAACAGACATCTGGATTATCAAATTGGATGATCTAGAATGTGTACTATCCAGCCAGAAAAACGAAAGAAGTAACACTACATCATAAAATGCAATGAATCACAAGAACACTGTAAAGCAGTGGTTCTCAAATTTGCGACCCTTTAATATAGTTCCTCATGCTGTGTGTGGTGACCCCCACCCAAAATTATTTCATTGCTACTTCATAACTGCAATTCTGCTATTGTTATGAGTCATAACATAAGTATTTGATATGCAGAATATCTGATATGTGACCTCTGTGAAAGGATCATTTGACCCCAATGGGGTGGCGCCCCACAGGTTGAGAACCACTACTGAGATGTGAAAGATGCAAGATACAAAACCTTATACACATGACTCCAGTCATAAAGATGTCCCAGATAGGTAAGTGTATAGAGANGGAATGCATATGGTGGTGGGTCTGAGGTGAGNAGAAGAGCACAGCGTTCCAGTGAGCCGAGGTTCCTGGTGTTCTGATGATTTCATTGTGCAGCAGGGTCAAAATGGACACATGCTTGTATCTTTATGAAGATGTCCATGCTAAATATTCAAAATATAATATTTCAGATAAATACTGTACTTCTTTCTGTTCAAAATATGATTTGAATTTTGAGAGTTGCTTCTTGGCCATATTGATCAAAACATTAATAGCACCTGGTGCTTTAGACAGAGACTTAGAAAGGAGGAAAACCAACTTTGGTTGGGAGCCCTGAAGCCTCACAGGGCCTTTATCAGACACTTCAGGGGTGTCTCTGGTTGCTCTAGGACATAGGTACAGCTCTACATAGAACTAGGATAGAGAGATGAAGGAAGTCCCATGATTTTATGGGGATCCACCATCTGTGAAAGGATAAAATGGGGGTCAATCAATCATGCTCAATCAATCAGGTATACATATGAATTAGAATCNNTAGGACTGGAACCCAAAGAAAGGGTCGGGTCTTGTCAAACTGAGGAGTCAGACAAGACCATGCACACAAGGTGGGTCCAGAAGCCCTGGGAAAAGTCAGTCTCTATTTGCTGGGACAATTCCTACCTCTAAGATATTGCACAGACTCCATGAGCTCATGTCTGTAGAGCCCTAACTTGGTGGGTACCTCATGTAAGCACTTGAGAAATGGTACCTTCTATTTTTTATTTTTACCAATACCATCACTCTCTGTCCCAGGCAGGATAGAATCTAACTCACTGGCTGTCCCCTTCTATCCTGGATAGTCAGCGTCCCCAGAGCTGACTCCTAACCACCCATTTATTTTCCCCAGCACAGCCTAATACTATTGTTCTCTACTATTGTTCCATCCAAATCCTAGCTTCTGAGAGACTTCAAAACATTTTTAACTAGCAGGATTTACTGGCACAAGTTGATCATAAACTCGGCAGACATAGGAACCAAAGAAATGCATCTTTTTAGGGATAAACAATCTAATTGTAGTCTCATTTCATTCACTCTCTTGAACATACTTTTTTTGATAATGCAAATAGATGAATTTTACTGTATGACTGAAATTTTATTTTCTTATTAAAGTTGTTTTTTGAGATGTTCTAAAGGACACATTCCAAGAAGCAAGAGTGTAATTATAGACTTAGCATCTCTGGATGACCTGACAGAAGTCTACCATCACTTAGGGAGCCATTGCAGTATATATTTAATGTCAGCTTGACTGAGAAAAACACTTTCCTAGGTTCTCTTTGATTGACACATTTGAAATGACATCAGTTGCCAGCTTTAAAACCTACTGTTATTAGGTCTCTGTTGCTATTTATGTTAGAAATATGTGCACGTGTGTCAAAACAATGTATCAACTTTGCTGATTGGCTGCATCTAGATTCTGTTGCCAAGGTAACAGAACAATTGCTTTTAATCTCTCCTAAATTGCTTCTCAGTTGTTTTTTTTTTTTTTTTTTTTTTTTTAATACTTGATGTTTTGGGGATTTTTTTTTTACCCTGGAGCAAAAATAAAGAAATGTTATCTAGGGAGAAAACAAATACATATTGTCTATACGTGTTTAAAAGAAAATTAAACACAAAGGCTNTAGTTGCTGTGTGTTTCACCTGTATAGCAATCCATCACAGTGNCGAGATGGCCTTATCCTCCTCAAGCAGGGTAGTCAGGAAAAGATTACCACATGGTATAGCACATGGTACAGCACACAGACTTTTGCCCTTCAGGTCCAAGGTTTTCTTTCCTTTGTTCAAAGATCAGCTTCATTCATTCTTCCCTCAGAGGCTGGAATGGCTATGAAGGAAATCAACATCTTCAAAACAGCATTTATCTTCACTTCCACCTTGCTGATATCGTGGAGGGTTACTGGTTATGAATCCCAGTGCTAGCCCTTGCACTTTGAAAAATTCTACAAAATTGATCCCCATGCTGACATATGGACTTGGTAATGTGCCTGTAAGTTTACCAGACTTCCTGCATAATCTTCCCACTCTATCGTGTTAACAGCTTTCAGATTTCACTGGTGTTTATTACCAAAGTCCTTGACATCACCCATAGAAACATGGATTTACTGGGCCGGCTGGGGCCCAGGAAATTTTCACTTTAGCCCATGATTCTAAGATAGGCAGTCCAAAGTCTACACATTAAAAAAATTTAATCATTATCCTNCTTTGTCCTGATGCCATAGGCTCTCAAACAAAAAAATCCTGTGCGAGCTGTGGGATGCTTTCCTGTGGGTTGTCAGTCAGGGAGGTCCTGTGAGGTCCTGTGGACCTCCCAAAGCAATAGAAACTGTTGCCAATTCCCTTGGGTACCCACCAGAACTTGGAGGTAAGACCTTATTGCTGAAGACACTACTACACACTTGGATCAAGCTTGCACTGCCCTGGAAGCCTCATTCACAGTGTTAGAAAGTGCTATGCAGGCTGCTAGGGAGGAAAAGTTAGCAATAGTCCTACCTAGCTGTAAATCCTCGGAACCACANTAAAACCCACCTGGAAAGATATGCCCATGGGTACAATACTGACATGAACTCTGAGAAAACTCCAAGAAAACAAGACAAGAGTCTTGTAACCTTAGTTTCCTCAAAAACATGGAATTGTTCCTGGAATGTGCTTTTGTGCTCCTCCCAGGAGCAGCAGATAGGAGTGAGTTCACTTTATTCATTACAACTGGCTATTGTTATTTCTTTATATGTCTCCATGGAAAAGCATGTTTTGCTGCATGTGGCTTATCCACTATGTGCAGCTTGCCCTTGTGATTGGACACTTTACTTATGTGACGCTTAATCCTCAGTATATAAATTGTCTGATGCTCTAAATAAAGTTGGCTATTGTGTGAAACTTTAGTCCACCTCATTTTCAGGTTCCACTGTCCCGGGTTCACACCACCAACTAGAGTGATAAACAATGAACATTATAAGGTTAACTATTTCCTAATGGAATATAAGTTCTACCTCACAGGATATAGCTCATGCCTGGTTCTATAAACATCACCAAGAACTCACGGCTGGGGAGGCCATAGGTCCTCAGGGAGAATCTATTACCATTATTTTCCTAAATGGACAGTATGAGACAGCCTTCTAAATGCTAATATGTTGACCTACAGATCAACACAGCTCTCAGCCCTCAACAAAGAGGTTTCTTTTCACAGTGGACAGCAAGTAATTCAGAGATTCACAGCTGTACAGAGTGCAGAGAATTAGTAACTGTGGGGTGTTCAGGCACAAATGGGACATATTTTTTCACACACCGTCCCTACATGGTTCAGAGAACATTGCAGAAGATGAAGTAGAAAGATTGTGAGAGCTATGGATTGTGGGAAATGCTGTGGAGCAATGTCTCCTGTTTTGTGACAGAGTCATTATGCTCATGAAGTCAGAGCAGCTGTGGATGTCTGTGTAAGAGAGGTACAAAATCAAGGCAGTCAACACCACAGCATAGATAGGAAATGGGTGGTTGGTTACAAAGCAACCAAGTCCCCACCTGAGGAGCCTTGACAGCTAAAGACTACTGAGTCAGGGAGAACCTGTCTCCTTCAGNGAAGTGTCCATGCTTCAGTAGATGGCCCTACATCCTTGCACACATGGCCAAAGCTGACTGGATTCAGTGGGGTGTAGAAAGAGGACATTAAGTTAGGAGGGGGTTGTGGTATTAGATTTGGGAAGAGTTGGAGGGGAAGTGGTGAGTTGATATGACTAAATACCGTGTGTGTGTGTGTGTATGTGTGTGTGTGTGTATAAATTTATTATTCAAACTACCACACCACATTCTCCCACAGAACCACTGAGCAAAGGAACATCATCTCTTACATGAAACACTTAAACACACACAGTTTCTCACTGACAGTATCCTGTCTGCCAGCCCTGACATCTTAAGCATCTAATAAAAAAGTAACCCAAAATAAACTCAGCCCAGTGGCTTCATATATCAGTTTTACCTAAACTTAATATTTTAAGGCAGTGAAAGTGTTCTTGGGTGTACAAGACNTCAAGCTACCATCTGCCATCCTCCCTTGAATGTATTATGCATTGGAGTTTTTGCTGTTGGAAGGCGATGGGGGGGGGTGTTTAGAAAAGTGGATGCCTAGAGGAATGGGTTGAATTGTATTCCCTCAAAGTTTATATTGAAGCTCTAACCTCAGGACCTGAGACTGCTACCTTCTCGGGAGACAGGATGCCTGGGGGTATAATTAGTAAGAGAAAAATCTCTAGAATGGGTCCTAATCCAATTAATTGGCGCCTTTGTAAAAAGGAGGCATTTGGACAGGCAGGCCAAGTGTAAACATGGGGAGGGCAGCACCAACAACTCAGGAAGGGGGCCACAGGGAGTATATCCTTCCCTTATGCCCCAAGAAGATTCCACACTGTAGGGCTTGACTCTGGACTTGTTAAAACTGGGGGAGAAAGAGGTTTTTGCTCAGCCACCCAGTTCCTGCAGCTTAACAAACAAATACACCTGAAATGGAAGTGACTTGGATCTAAGATATTCTCCTATGTGAGCTCAGACTTCTCTCTGCAGCTTAACTGCTTACAGAGTCAGTATTCCATCAAATGTATTCCTGTAACCCTGGACACAGGGTCCTTCAAACCAAAACTGTAACTCTGGTAAGCTAGGCCCTTCCTGGACAAGGATAAAGCCCATAATTCNTATCCACAGCAGCATTCAGACATGTTAGCAGACAGAATTGAGTACAAAATAACCTGTTTAAAGATGGTGGGAGTATGTACATTATAAAAGAGACACAGTGATAGATGCTGGGCTTGTAAGCAGTGTCATGGTGGCCATTCTGCTGGAGAGGTAGTGAAAGGACTCTTTGGAGCATCTCAGGGCAGCACCACGGGAATCAGATTAGTCGGAAATTGTTGTTTGTGTTGCCAGANATGTCTTTTATTTTGTCTCAGAATCCCTTCTACTCACTTCCCAGAGACGTCTTCTGTGGTACAACATTGGTCCAGGGCTGACAAATCTCAATGCCAAGCTCAGATGCAAACAGCTTCAGAAGAAGTTTTCTGATNCAAGTCAGGGGTCAAGGAAGCAGGGGATTGGGTTATAAAATTAAAAACAAAAGAAGGCTATCACCAGTGAGGTAACCCATGTGGAGTGCTGGAAAGGAGAAAGAGGAAAGCCTATGGCCCCTGGCTTCCTAAGGCCTAGGCAAAAGAAAGCAACCAAATCAGTGTGACAATTAAACATAAAATAACACACTTTAAATTATAATGTGAGGGTTGAACGGAGTAAAGACCACTTACATATTCAACAGAGGTGTAAAAAGGAATGTCAGGCTTGGAAGAAAAAGAATTTGTCTCATAAAAAAGAAAGTGACGGGAAACACAGAAAACATCTGCCCTGCCTCACAGCCTTGCAGCAGGCACAGGCTTTCCACACCTCCAGATGTGGCCTTGGAGTGCACGGCTCCATCAGGCTTCCAGGTGGCACAGTGTTGCCATGCCAGCAAGACAGTGGCAGAGTTGCACAATGTATGTTGACATCCACTACTCACATGTAAGCAAGTCAAAGAAGTTGACTGGACACTGACCTCCCCGTCCTGCCAAAACAAAACTGATCCAAGGCAGTTGGATGCACCATTCACCCATCTGTCTGCAGATAACAGACAATAAACCCACCACCTGGAGACCTTTCTCCAATCGTTTTCTTTTGTCACTTGTTACAAGTCATTGGAGAAAGAGATCTCAGTTACATTTTTTGGAAACAAGAAGCTAGCTCCATTTTTTCCAATTTCTTGACTTTTCCTCTCCTGTTTGTCGGTCATGTTACATCTCCCTCTTCCTCCTGCTCTGCTCTCCCCATCATCCCTCACCATCCCCTACACAACCTCACACAGGACAGTTTTATGATTGAGGGTCAGCATATCCACATGACATGGTCCAGGCTTCCTGTGAGGACTGGAGTCAGTGTGCACCAGAGGCTGTGGCAGAACTGAGGCGTGGCGAGCAGGAACCACTCCAGCCCAGGAACCATCACTATTGTTTCAGTTTTACTGCTCAGAACCATCACTATTGTTTCAGTTTTACTGCTCACTGTGAGACTGTCTCTCCATTCTCAAGCTCATTTCTTCCGATCCATGCTTCCTGGGGCCCTCTGTGCTGGGCTTGTCTTCATCACCTATTATATGTCTATGCTGTGGCTCAAAGCCTTCCCACAGGCACAGAGCCAATCCTACAGGATGGAATTCAGCCCCTGATGGAGGAAGGCCATGTTGACCCCCCTGCCATGCACATGCCTTTCCTAGAGAGGCTTTAATCAGAGCCATTTTCCTCATTAAATGTTCAGTATCTACTAGTACCTGGGTGGTGGATGAACAAATGTCCCTGATGTCTGCTTAATAGCCCTTCTTCGGTCCTGTTCTGCCTTCTTGAGACAACACTAACGTGAGCCCCTAAGCCTTGTGGCTCAGCCCAATGACAAATAACCGAGCCATCCTGGACTCTTGAGAGGAAGGTGGTAGCTTCGAAGGGAGTGGCAAACACTTTGGTGTTTTGGCTTTCTCCTTCTTTGATGATAATGGAATAACACTGTACCAGAGTTTATTATTTTAAGAACTAAAAAGATCCACTACAATTCCTAGTGCAGCTGTAGAAACATCGTTACAGTAAGTGCAACTCCTCTTTCCCTGCTGTGGACAAATGTTTTATCTTTTATCTCAGCACTGTAAAGATTACATTCTAGAAAATACGAGAAAAATGGNAAGGAAGTATTCAAAGCCATGCATTTTGTCATGGAGCCTGTGAGGGGTGGAGCGTGGTGAAGACCATATGATTCTGTGTGTATACATAGACTTGCTCAGGCAAGACAGACACAGACCAGAATCGAAACAGAGTCACCAGAACAGGGCAGGAAAATTGCCTAGCAAGTGAATTACAAATGAGTCTAGACACTTGAACGCATCAGTTGCTGTTGAGTTGCTGTAATTGAAATACTTGCCTAACAACTTAAGGTGGGAAGTTTGTGGTTTGAAGTTCAGATTTCCCTCCATTAGAGCAGGGAGGGTATTGCAGCAGGAGCTTGTCGGGGTACATTAGAGCTTGTGGGGGTACTCCTCATGTCATGGTGGATGAGGGTGTAACAAACATCTCGGAACCAACACTAGGTAATAACTTCAAAAGTCACCCCGAGAGACCAACTTCCAGCAGTGGCCTCAACTCCTACAGCTTCCACAGTCTCCAAAAATAGCGTCACCAGCTGGAACCAAGAGTTCAATGCACAAGCCTGCAGGCAACGTTTCACATTCAACCACACCACTGACATTTCTCTTTTTACAAAGTGGGTCACAGAACAAAATGTAAAATAACAAAACTGCAGCATTTCTAGAAAAATAATCTAAGAGAAAAATCTAGGTGGCCCTGGGTAAAGCAAGGAACCTTCAGGAACAACACAAAGAGGCGGTCAGGGAAACAAAACCTGACAAATCTGATGGGGTTAAAGACTTCTGCTCTGCCAGAGACATAAATGAGGAATGAAGAAATCCCCAGAGTGGGAGAAGGTATTTGCAAAGAAGAAAACAACTCAATAAAAGGTAGGCTGAAGATTTGAACAAATGTTTCAATAAAGATACGTAAGTGGTAAATAAAAAACATGAAAAGGAAGTTCTACAACCTGTGCCATCAGGGCTGTGAATTAAAAAGAGGCAACGCCACATGCCAGTACAACAGGCAGCTCCCAGACAGTGGCAGCATCCAATGCTGGCAGAGATGGTGGGTGGGCCCAGGAAGGCTTGTTTTCAGCCGCGGGGATTCTCATTCTCTCCTGGTTAACTGCAGGCACTTTGGAAGACAGCTTGGCTAACCTGTGAAGTTAATTGTTTGACTGGTTTTGCATAACTTCGATGATCTCCGATATGAGATATAGTTCACAAATAGCTAATATGAGACTCAGTATGTTGCCAAAGAGAGAGCCAGACTACCCACCACTCCCCCTGTTAAATCGGAATGACACAGCAATGCTGGAGGTGAACGAAAGGGCTGGTAGAGAGCCAGCCACACCGGGTTGTTTGGAAGTGGTGGTGGCTGAGTCAGAGAGAAAACATGGAGGGCCCAGAGCTGAGCTGTGTGGGGTTTCCTGGGGAGGCCACTGAAGGATGTCTGGCTGGAAATCTCAGCCTGAAATAGGAAGAAGCTCTCAGAGTCACCCTGGGGCCTGCTGCTGAGACACATCTGCAGGTTCTTGCTATCCCCATGGGTCTGGGCCAGTCTACAGCTGAGGAAGTGCAAGGGCCAGGTAGGCAATGATTCAGACCAGAGTTTCTCTNAGGCCAAAACCCTTGCACTTGCCTCTGCTATGCCTACCACTTCTCTCAACATACTTCCCCGGTCAAGGCCCCATCCTAAGCCCTCTGGTTTCTACAACACAACTCCCCACCAAACAGGTTAGGCGCATATCTCTCAGTGCTTCTTTTTTTTAATTTAGCACACATTTATAAAAAACAAAAAAGCAACTTTGTGCCAAGCACTAAGATAGGCATTGGAAATACTGAGAGAAATAACATTAGACTCAGGGCCTCACGGTCTAGTGATAAAGACACGTGTTCAGATTTCCCCTGCCTTGCTTTTGGCCATTGCTTCACATTTGAGTCCTTTAAAGGCCTCCTTCCTACATATTTGGTGGCTGTGGTGGTTTGGAAGAAAATGCCTCCATAGGGAGTGGCATTATTAGGAACTATGGCTTTGTTGGAGTAGATGTGGCCTTGCTGAAAGAAATGTGTCACTTCGGGGGCAGACTTTGAGGTCTCCTATGCTCACTATGCCTAGTATGGCACACAGTTCACTTCCTGCTGCCTGCTGATCCAGATGTAGAACTCTGGGCTACCTCTCCAGCACCATGTCTGCCTGCATGCTGCTTTGCTTCCTGCCATGACAATAACAAACTAAACCTCTGAATGTAGGCAAGCCCCAATTAAATGTTTTCCTTTATAAGAGTTGCCTTGCTCATGGTGTCTCTTCACAGCAATAGAAAGCCTGAGACAGTGGCCTTTTAATTTTTTTTCTTAAGATTGCTAATTAGATGACTTTCCAGTTTTCCCAAACTGTTATGCCAATGTAGAGATGGTCATCAACAAAATCGCTGTGACCTTTCAAGAGCAAGGAGGCTGGAGGAAGGAGGAAGGCACGCACNGTGTCATCAAACAAGCAGAATTACCAACACACTGCCCTGCACTCCTGCTGCAGGATAATAATGCAGCCCCAAATCAAACGATGCTGTGGAGTCACCAAGTCCAGGTGAAGGAATCAGTGCCCTTTCAGTGAAGGAATCAGCTGCCCTTTTGCACCACATACCTCAGATTAAGACCACGTGCTACAGGAGACCAAGGGAATGGTCAGTGAGCCTCTGGTCGCAAGCCCCACATGCCAGGACAGCCCTCCCTTGGTGGAGGGCTGATGAGACGGAGAATCAGGCACTGTTTTTCATGTTGCAGAGAGCAGGCCTCCGGGACAGTCTATTATGAAAGGCTGCACAGGAAGCCTGCCTTTCTCTATAGTCATCTCCTGTCCCTGAAATTGCCATTTGCATTCCAGTAACGCTGTAGGAAGGGACTCTACTCATCGCCACTTGAGGATGTCTAGTCCTTCTGCCTTGACCATACTTTTCTTTACCTTCTATAACCTCTGCACCTTCTTCATTACTTGCTTTAATTCCTTCAGAGTCTTTGATCAGGTTGACTCGGGTCTACACAGACCTTTCCTCAACCTTCTTCATCTCCACACATCCATCCTGTCCTATGTGAGTTAACGTGTCTTCACTTGCATCTTCCACTAGACTATAAGCCACTTAAAGCCAAGACATGTTGGCTTACCATTCCTCATATCCAGTGCAACATCTGGAAATAGCCAGCTGTCACTTTCCTGTTATGTAGCTATGAGTGACAGAGCACTGGGCTAAGGACACAGCTTTGTGCCCCAGCTGCATAGGTTTGAATCCTAGCTCTATCAGTCATCTTTCTACCCATCATCCATCACTTACCAAGGACCTATCTATGATCACTAATCATCACTTCCACTGAACCTAGGGGATGAAATTAGTGTTATTGTTTCTGAGTCTTCTTAGTGTGATGTGAAGATAAAAACACTAAACTGGTTGCTGAGAGATTTGTATAAGGAGATAGGCAGCTAATAGGTCGCTATGAGAAAGAAACACAGAGAGAGGGAAGATTAGATAATAGATGACAGATAGTTGGAAAGATGGAGATATAAATGATTAATAGATGGTAGATAGGTAACAATCATAGACAGATGATAAACAGACAGATGATAAATAAATGATAGATAACAGGTAGATGATTCAAGTAATAACTGGCATTAAATTTTGACTGAGTGCTAACTACCAAAATCATCACCACCACTACCACCATCATCGTCATCCAACTGGTTATTCTGAAAGTAGGTTCTTGGNTCCCTAAGATACCATCCATAAGTTCACCATANCACATGCTTACATCATAGCACATGCTNACATCATCTGACTTTCAGATTATTCAGANTAAACATCTGATATTGACTCTTCCAATTGCAAACCAGGGCACAAATGCTTATCCAGAGGGTTAAGTGACTTTACCAAGAGAATAACTGTTCATGAGTAACCAAACAAAGCCACAAATTCTTCTCTCAGATAGCATTCATTGTNAAAGAAGAAGTAAGNACCTGGGACAAACAAATTAGGCGAAAAGGACAGAAAAGAAGGAAAGAAAAGGAAGCTGAGGTATTAGTAATGATCTTGAGGAGATAAGAAACATTTCTTAAGAAGAGAATTGTGGGCTCTTCATTTTATGATATTGTGTTCAAATACTTAATTTCTTTAGAAAGATAAAGTTGTTGAGAAGAAAAAAGATGAGGAAAAAGAAAACTTAAAAAAGCCAGAGAATTACAAGAAACAAGCCAATATGTAGGATGCATCTGCCAGCAATATCCTCATCAAAGGAGGAAATAAGACACAAAACTGAAATTGCTGTTCAAAGAAACTTGATAAACAAAATAATCCATTCAATATAACAGATGTCTGTACAATAGTGTGAGCCATGACTNAAATATCTGACCCCTCACCTACCACTGGCAGTGCTACCAATCACAGAAATCTTAACTAGAAAACCTGAACTCTGTGGAATAAAACTGGCTGTACTACAATGTCAGCAAAATACATTCAGACTGACAAAAACGGAAATATTCAAAAGGCCTCATCCAAAAAGTATACTTTCAGATGCTGCATTCACTCAAGTACACTTTCTGTGCCTATCATTTATTTACCTTTAATTCATTTAATCGGTTCTGTAGTTCTAAATCACTGGAGGGATAGCCCAGGTCTCTACATGATGGGAGATTGTGGTCTGAACCTTTGGACTTCTAGCCTTACATGAGGAACAATTAGATCACCTAGTTTAAGGTCACCACTGTGCACTGCTCTGAAAGACTTGTTCTAAGGCAAGAGAGANGCTATCACTTTGCAACCCCAATTCAGGAAAGTTACTGGTTATTTTTAATGCTTTCATGTTCAAACCCAAATAGTTGAATAATGGCTTTTTAATGCTCTCTGTGTCTGTCATGGACACTGTGAAAGTTACTGTGAAAGTTACCAGAAACAATGTCATATGTCAAGAGAAAAAAAAGAGACAAAACCTAACACACAAATGAGGACTGTCAAAAAAATATTAATCCTCATGTTTCTTTGTTGCCTCGTTTCCTGATTNATTTCTGATGGGCTTCCAATGAATTGAAATGCTCAAACAGANGAGCCTTAAAGGGAGGTGACTTTTCATTTCTAAGTCTGTCCCTGAGCAGAGCAACTGGTGTCCCTGGGGACTCATTCAACATTCATTCAAATCAAGGAGAAAGAGAGCCAGTTTGGAAGATATTTTTCTGGAGTACAGAGGGGGCCTTTGATCCAAGCTCGGATAACAGCTGCAGTCCCTGAGAGGGTCCTCTGCTAGCTGTGTCCCTCAGGCCAGGTAAGCCTCAAGGGAGGTGTCTAGTTGACCTCAAAGCTCAGCCAAGCAACTGACACCTGAGGAAGGGTCTTTGAGTGGGCAAGAGAGCCTGGCATCGGGTGTTATCACTCTGTCAGTCTCTCTCCTGGCTGGAGACAGCCCACAGGAAACAGACTCCTGAAGGGAGTAGTGTCTCCCCTGAATTCTCTCCTCCATTGTAAATGCAGAGGAAGGCAGGNAGCCAGAAACCACCTGGGTTTTAGTCTCCCCATGGTGCTTTCGCACTATTTTGCAATTGCAACTAAGCGTCGCCTTGGAAATCCCTGACCCCAAGTTTTTAAACACNGAAGCAAAGGCGAATGCGCCTGATAGTCCCAGGAGGGAACAAACATGTTGTATGGCTGAGAAAACAGGCCTGAAGAAAATACGCTTGCGTCACTTGGAAGGATGCGCTTTTCTTTTAGAATTAGGTGGATTTGTAAAAGAACTGGAATATCCCCTTTAAGAATTTAAGCGATTAAGCTCCATATTGACAGGGAGAGGTAATACTACATCTTTCCATTGTTGTGTCTGTGATGTGGGCCATTAAAGGAATCACTGAAGTTACAAAGACATAGAAATTACTGTAATATAATTGTGGATATCAAACAGCCCACCAGCTACCACAAGATTATCTGCTATTACTAATCTGAGAAGTCTTTATTCATCTTTCATTCACCTACTCATGTAACGAGTATTTGTAAATAGTTACTGTGAGGAGGCATTGTTTTACCTTATTTCTCATAATAAATCCCAGGCTAAGTCCCAGGGCCTTGCATATGCTAGACACATGCTCTGCCACTGAGTTACACCTTCAGCCCATGGCATTATTTAAATTTTATAGAAAATAAAGATATGTCGATATCTTTAGAAATGACCATTTANAGGTACAGTCCATGTATCTAATGAAGAAATTTTGACTGTACTGTACAGTAGTGATAAATATCAGAGAAATGTCATCAACCAGAGGATTTATATGTTGTAGTGACCATCAATCGTATCACAAGTTTTATTTCCAATTACTGATTTAATTACAATGTAATTTGGGGATTTAGCTGTCTAGCCAATCTCTTCCCATACCACAAAGAGGAGCATGGCTGTCACCCACAGTAGGAGGTCACAATCATTGGAAAATTGATGAAGGGAATTGATGTCCCTTCCTACCCCTTCCTGCCTTCTGGACTTTATTCTCAGCCATGAAGCACAGCATTGCTGAAGGACCAGGCTAGACAAGCGAAATAAAAACCTCCCGTCATCTTCTGCCATCTTGCATTCTTGGATATCCCTTGCTGGCTCACCTAGGAAGATGGGCTGCTGCTGGAAGAGAAACCTGCTCTGTCCAGGGTATTTTTGCTCTCCTCGGGACAGAGCCAAGGTGGGGGGGGGAACGACATGTTTCCATAGTATCAGAGAGAGGATCTTCCTTGGAGTCCTCTGAGGCTGAAAAGGTTGCCCTTAGTAAGGAGAAGGCAGCATGGTAGGAATGTGTGCATCACACACTCAGAGACATGTAGAGACACATGCATGTAGCATCCACCTGCTTGGCTGTCAACTTCNACCCTTCATCTTCCATAGGAAGCGCCATCTTGGCTGTAGAATGAGGCTTTCCTTACATTCTCTGTGGGTTCATCTTGCTATATAGCCAACAAAAAAAGATCCTTTTAATTTGTCACTTTGTCTCAGTATTTTTTTTCTCTTCTTCACTATTACCACTGTCAAATTCAGTTGNCCAGCAACTCCTCAAGAGCTTTGCCTGAGGAATCTAACAGTTTTTCAGTTACCCCAGGTCTTAAGTCAGTGTACAGGCATCCTGATCGCCTTTCCTCTTGATAAAATAGCACATCTGTCCATTAAACTGAAGACATTACACTGGACCCAAGGAGCAGACACAGCAACTACTCGGGATTTGCTGAGAAGACACTGTGCTCTATAATTCTATCTGATATTCAGGGACTTCTACTTCAGTGAAATTTCTAGGAATCTAGTGCTATATGACTCATTGAAATAACTCTTCTAAAATGAAGGACACTTCATCCATTCCCTCCTACAACCAAGAAAGGGAAGCAGAGCATTTGNGGCTTTTGACTTTTGGAGGCAACTATTCTTCACTTTCACTTGAGTGTATCACTCCAGCCCATCTATCAAGCGGCCCCAAAAGCTGCAGTTTTTTCANGGATGACAGAAGAGTGTGTGTATGTATGCAGTATCTAGATGTCTGTGTGTGTGTGTATGTGTGCCTGAGTATAGGTGTGTATGATGTGTATGTATGCATACATGAATATATATGTGTGTGTGCATATGTATATATACATGAATATGTGTATATATATTCATATGTGCACATGTAGAATCTATACATGTGCACATATGAATATGTGTTTAAGTGCATTGCACATGTAGATGTGTGCATGTGTAAGTGTGTATATGTATATGTGTATATACATGAACATATATGTATGTTTAAGCATATATATGTGAGTATTTTGTGTATACATGTACATGAGTGTATGAGGCATGTGTACAAATGTATGACATTATAGTTCCAGCATCAGCATCAGTCTGTACTCTGTGTCAACCCTTCTTTCACACAGCCCACATGAACACCTTCAATCTTAGTGTGCATACATTCATACCTTTCTCTTTTGTCCTCTTTATTATTATTGTGGACAAACTCAACTCTGAGCTCAGCATGTCAAGAAGCAATNTAAGGGATAAAGATTGGTTTTGCTCACAGTTTAAGAGGCTTCAGTCCTTCCCAGTGGAGAAGGCCTGGCAGCGGGAGCTTGAAATGACATGTTACAGCTTACTGGATGAAGCAATGGCTTCCAGGAGGAAGCACAGGCTGCTGNTGGTCTAGAATTCCCAAAGCGATCCCCAGTGAGACACTGCCTCCAGCAAGGCTCTGTCTCGTAAAGTTTCCCCTCCTTCCACAAATGGCACTGCCAGCTGGGGACCAGTTGAACAGAGGAGACGCTGAGGGACACAGCACATGCACACCATCACAATGACTACCTCCCAGTTCTTTTTGCAATGTGACTTTTTTCTCTCCTGTCACACCTCTTTCCCTTCTCTTTGCTTCTGGGTTGCCCAAACAATCGACTTTGACCAATTCAATGCAACAGAGGTGCCTCTGAAGGCTTCCAAGCCTCTCNGAAGCCTTATGAGTCCTCTTCTCTTTCTCTTGGAGCCCTGCAGCTGAGAAGAATCTGAGTAAATGATCATATGACAAGAGATGCCAACTGCCAGTCACTGGACCTATTCCAAACGATGCTGTTGATATGTGAGTGGCAAGCCTCCTAGACCATCTCTGCTAACAGAACTCCTGAAACAACTAATACACGAGCAAGAGCAGGAAAATAGCTTTGTCAGGCATNGGATAGGAGAAAAAGAACTTCTCCGGTATTGAAGCCTCCAGTACTTGTTCAACATCAGAGAAGGCTGGAATATCCTGCCAGGCACCTGGTACCCAACTGTCTCACTCCGGGTACTTAAACTGCAGGATGGAAAAAGCATGTGCCAAACAGATCAAGATAGCACGTTTAACCATACCTTTTGATTAATCCATTTAATAAATATACTAAATTGCAAATATATCAGAAACAATTATATCTTATGTTTTACAAAGTACATGTTTACATAATCAGTAACATAAGTAATACTATGTGCTACAAGCATAAAATATATAATCATATAGTACATAATCACATATATGCAGCTTATATCTGTAAAAACAAGGCCCAATTTTCAACATCAAGGTACATAATTTTTTAAAAAAATTATATCCTTATCAGAAATTTTATGAATTTGAAACATTGAAAGTGAGTAAGTACAGATAGAAGAGAATTTTGGTAGAGAACTACAGGACTACAAAGAATGGAGTCATTTGCCCTGACTAAGAAGATTCGGAGTGACAGAAAAGACCTGAGAGCCATGATGCTGGGTGCTTTAACTAGTGGAGACTGTGACAGAGCAGGAGCACAAAGCAAGTCCAGCACAGGAAGAATGCGGCACACCGCTGCTCCCCATGCGAGCCTCTGCCATCAGGGATTGGAGTTGGACTACTCTAAGAATAAATTCTCTGGAACTTTCCCACATGACAGAGCTCTACTGTCCTTGTTTACTTCAAACCTTATTCCTGGAAGCTGCTTTAACTCAGAATTATTTGCTTCTAACCATAATAGNTGAATTTTGCTATTGGTTAGCAACTAAGTAGCACCAAATTTCTACAATATAATGTGTATTCATTAATCTGTTTGTTGCTCTACCTACATACTACATAAGTCACTAAATCAGGCTAGGAGTGCCTCATAGTCAACATACCCCAGACTCAGTGTATTGTCCCCTAAACATTGCTCCCCTGCTTCCTGCAGTGACCAGCACAGCTAGTCAACCAGTCACTTGGCTGTGAACCTAGAGTTGCCCCTGAGTCTCCTACACCAAGGTTGCGCATAGGTTTCATCCCCAATTCACATCTGACACTTAATCCCTCACCCAGTCTTCTTGATCCCTAGCCCAGCCACACATTCCCTTTCTGAGCTCAGGATTTACAGCTGCCGTCATGGGTCATTGCCATAACCCCATCATGTGGTACTGTGTCTCCACTCTTCCTGCATCCGTTCACCATGAGCCACTCATCAAATGAGCCTTTGGGAAATAGAGATGTGAATCGTACCGAATTCTCTGCACACAGCCTTCCCATGACTCCCCCTGCTCTAATCCAGAGCTCTAGGCACAGAACCAACCTTATTTCATGACCAGTCTTCCCTATGGTCCCATTTCTGTGCTCTCCCAGCCCAACATGCACACTGTTCTCCAGCCATGGGACCGCTGAGCTCTCTTTGCTTCCTGAGCAATTGTCCAAACCCCCACTTTAGCCTCTAAATGATGTCATTTACAACCTGATCTGACTCTAAACCATTGTTTCATTGCTCAGGTACAGCTTGTCTCTCTATCTTTGTTCTGCTTTCCTTGGGCCCAGGGTATAGAATGGACCACCCTGTTTGTGTGACCCTGATTATATTCTGAGCACTCTTGTAATAGAGCTGTACTGCATTTTCTCATATATATTAGTTTAAGTCTCTAATTTTATTCCTGCCATCAGGCTAACCTCTACAGATGTGAAGCACCTTTTATCCATGGGATATATTTATGTCACTTCACACACACTCTTCCTTATAGTAGGGCTTCCATATCAATCTTTTCTCAGTCATTTGAGCACAATCCAGACCAAACTAAAAAGTTTAATCAGTCATGGCCCAAGCTTGCTTTCTTGACTTGTGATTTTTGTCTTATTCTACTTAGTTCAATTGCAAGTGCTCAAATTGTTGATGTGTAAGAATTTATTGTGCTCCTTTCCTAGTTGATATGATGGGCAGTAAAACATAAGAAGTACTTTACTGCATCTGTGTGATACCCGATTTACAAGCCAATACAGTCAGCATTTTAGATCTACAGAAACCAGTGATCTTGCACAGTTTGAGCCAATGAAAAACCAAACATCTCCGTATCCTTGCACTAAAGTACATTCCCAGGAAACATGTCTGTTAGAACTGCAAGCAGAAACTGACACTGATGGAGAAACTAATGCAAGCGAGCCTGCAAACATGGCAAGAAGTGGCAGCTGGTAGCCAGGGAAAGATGCGAAACCAAGCAAAGCAGCTCTAAGGTGTCAATACAGCAACCACCCAGGACCAGTTAGCAGAAATCTCACTGACTACTGGTGAGCACTGCTGGGTTATTCTACCCAGGAGCTCCCTGTATGCACTGTGTACACTGGCTGGCAGTGATACCATTGGAGACTACACTCGGCAAATAGAGTTATCCTCCATATTCTCTGTATGAAAGGAAGAACAATCATATAAAACATTTTAGAATTTATGTAAAATTTATTAATTTTAAAAANTATTTTAAACTTTGCTCACCAGAGCTGCTAATTCTTTTTCAGGATTTATTTTTATTATTTTTATTTATGTGTGTCTACATGAGTAAAGGCCACATGTGTGCAGGTATCGGCAGAGGCTAAAAAGAGGGTGTTAGATGCCCTGGAGCTAGAGGCAGTTGTGAACTCACACGTGNGTGCTGGGAGCTGAAGTGGGGTCCTCTGGAAGAGCAGCAAGTGTTTTGACACTGAGCTGTCTCTCCCGCCCTCCCNGAGCTGTCAATTCATTAACAGTTGATATGAATACCACGTAAGGGCACTAGACCCAAATGCCGCACTCCAGCCACGCTGGAGCCCACAGAAGTCTTGCTATCACCCCTGCCTCACAGACCAGGCTCTGCCATCATNCCTACTCAGGATGAAGAAGCCAGTGTTCACAAAGATGAAATAAGACCACCAAGGGTCTCTTAGGTAGTCGGCTGCCGGTCAGANGTTTGATGTGAGACACTTTCTATTCTTGTCATCGTTGAAGTTTGGATAGTTAAGAGTTCATACGATTATTAATAACATGATCCACAGGGCTCAAGAGAAGCAGGAGGAATGGGTTCAGATTCATAGCAACCACATAAAAGGGGAGGGGGAATGGGGGCAGTGAAAGCCCATGATCCCGTGACTGGAGAGGGGAAGACAGAAGGTAACTGGGGATTGCTGGCTGCCAGTCTAGCTGAGTCCATGAACTCTGGGTTCAGTGAGAAATTCAAATATATTTAATAATCAATTAATAATTATTATTCTATTTGTTATACATATATTTAATTTATATTACATATTTAATTATAAAATAATTAACGTTTAATAAAAATCTCAAAAAATAAGGTGGAGCTCAATAGAGGAATATACTTGAAGTCAACTTCTGAACCTCACACACGCACACAAACACGTGTGCCCAAGACACATGAGAGCACAAACATACTTACAAATGCATTCAAATGAATAAATAAGTTGATCTGTAGAAGTTCATATGTTAAGCGTCNGTTCACAAATCTGGACCCCAATAGCATCTCCTCCACAGTCAAAAATAACTTGAAATAGTTCCTTCGGCAAGATGACCTCTTGGAGTGCATCTCATCCACCCCCAGCCTGCCATGCCTGTCAGCTAATGGAAGAAGCAGTGTTTGTTGGAATCGCTGTCATCAAAAGGCCCACGGATAGGTCACCATTTCTCATAGCCAGGCAAAAGCTGAGCAAAGGTTCTCACAAACACGCTAGTCAACATCTATAGTGTTAAAACCACCCACAGATAACAGTTCTCCTGAGTGGAGAGATTCACTANCAAGAAAGTTAAAAGACAACACAGTTTTTAAAACCCACAATCTTGGTGAAAAACTAGGAAATGGTATTTTTAATTAAAAAAATAGATTGATATTAATGTTTCAGACTCTTAGTGTAATATTTAAATACTAGAAATGTCCCCAAGGATTATTTATTTAAGGGCTTTGTTCTGGAAAGCCATTACATTATTTCAATAAAGATGAAAGGGTTTATTTTCTCTAAATTATTTAGGTGAAGGAGTTAGCCTTCAGACAGGTGTTCTATTTATGCAGATGGAAAAATAAATTATTCAGAGGAAGAGACAGGTAAAACAGATGGAAAAGGAGTGTAAACCAAGAAAGCCACAGGCAGCTGCCTACCAGGCCTTGGTAAAGCAGCCAACTCTATCCCTGCTGCGCGGGAGTTACCCCTTAGCAGGACTTCAGATAGACACTTTGCTNTCACTTCTCCACAANGCCTTTGGGGACCTGGCACCGGCCTTAGGGATACAGTATTTAGAAAACATCTGAAATTCTTTATGGAAACTTAATTTAAATGTCATCACAGAGCCCTGCGAAATCTTCCTACGGGCATTTTTCCTAACAGATCCAAGAGTGAACTGTGCTCTCGCGTCACCTGAAGCCTTTTCTTTCTTTCTTTCTTTTTTTTT
>LZPO01087253.1:250725-265529 GCA_001675575.1 Neotoma lepida | reverse complement strand
AAGTACTTTAGTGATGGAACCTCTGTAGTGCCCAAGTCCCCTAGTCAGATTTTGGCATCTCCTCCAATAATTGCTAGAGCAAGTAGAAACTTAACACATTAAAGTTAACACTATCAACCAGCTTACATGTCTTACTTTTCTGGAGCAACTAGTAACAATAGTAGAATATACATTCTCTTCAAAGTGGCATGTGAAACACACAGCAAGTCACCAAACTATGGCACTGTAGGCACACTAGCCTGTTTTTGTATAGGATGTGAACAAAGAATGGTCTTAATAGTTTCAAATATTTTTTTTACAAAGAAAGAAAATATATGCCAGAGTCTATATGTGCCCCACAAAACTTAAAGTATCTACCAATTGAACTTTTTTATAGAAAAAATTTACCAGCCTATATTCTATTCCATAAAACATGTCTTTGTAAATTTTAAGGAATTCAAGTAATGAGAAATATGTTCTCTGACCACAATGGAATTAAATTAGTAATCAGTAACAGAAAGTTATATGGAAAATCTCAGTATTTTGGACTAAAATACTTCTAGATAACCTACTGATTAAAAAAGGAACCTAGGGTAAAATCAGAAGGCATTTTGGCCCAGCAGTGGTGGNNCANGCCTTTAATCTCAGCACTTGAGAGGCAGAGGCAAGTGGATCTCTGAGTTCGAGGCCAGCCTGGTCTACAGAATAAGTTCCACGATGACCAGAGCTACACAGAGAAATCCTGTCTCAGGAAAGAAAAAAAGATATTTTGCATTTTGAACTGAATAAAAATAAAAACATCAAATTTTCAGGCATTCCACTAAAGCAGTACTATGTACAGCATGACATTTAAAAATAAAATACCTATATGAGACAATGACCTCAGCTCCTACCTTATTAAAGCAGAAAAGTTAAACATACACACAAAGAAAAAGGGAAATCAGTTAATTGTATCAATGAAACAAAAACTGATTTTTTTCTATCAATGAAATTGATAAGCCTTTAGTCAAGCACGATTAGGAAAACAAAAAAGAGAGAGAAAAGAGAAGAAAACAAGAGAAAAGACATTAACAATATGAGTGGTGGTGTGGTGGGGCATGTCTATAATCCCAACACTTGGGAAGTTGAGGACAAGAAGTTAAGAAGTTAAAAGTTAATCACACTGGCCCTGGAGGCCAGCCTTGGCTACAGGAGACCCCCTTCTCTAAACAACAAAAATGATCAAGAGGTTATATTATAAATTTATGGAAATTTAAATGACAAGGGATATTACAGAAAGTTTTAGGAGGTAGATATAGAACTTAGATGCAATTATTAGATTCCTTGAAGTAGTTATTCAGAAGCTCATTCAAGAAGACAGAGATAACTCAAAGAGCTGTATGAAAATTGAATTCATAGTTTAAAACATTCCCACAAAGATATTCATGGATTTTTTCAAACATTGAGACTAAATGTACCAGTTATGCACAAGCTTCTAGAAAACTGGCAAAGAGAGGTTACTTGCTAATTTATTCTTTGAGGCTAGCATTATCCTGATACCCAAACCACATAAGGACATTACAAAAAAGAATTCTAGGCTGGTTTCTTTCACGATAATGATAATTCCAAAGAAAATGTTACAAAATCAAATTCAGCAATATCTACAAAGGATAGTATTATTACTAGCTGACATTTGTCCTAGGAATACATGGCTTGTTTCACAAATTCAGGGCTGGTGAGATGGCTCACTGGGTAAAGGGGCTTGTTGCTAAGCTTGATGGCCTGAGTTCAATCCCTAAGATCCATGTGGTAGGAGAGAACTGATCCCCACAAGNTGTCCTCTGACCTCTATGTGTATACCCTTGCACGCATGCCCACATGCCCACATGCACACATACACACACAAAACGTAAAAAAATTAAATTCATTATAGTGAAAAAAATCTGATTACCTCAACAGGAAGAAAGACAAAACCCTATGACCTTTAAACCACCACCACCTCTCAGCCAACTAGTAAGAGAAAGTGCTGTAATTTGAACCCATAGCATCCCCAAAGGCCCATGTGTTACAGGTATGGTCTCAAACCTGTGGAACTGCTGGAAGGTGGTAGAGCAGCAAAGAGTTGGGACCTAGTTAGAGGAAGTTACATCATTGAAGGCATGCCCAGAAAGGGGATTCTCGTCCTTTCTTGCCCCTCTTTTTGCTTCCTGAGGTGAAGAGAACTCCACTGCACACTTCTGTCATGGTGCACTGTGCTACCATAGCCCCAAAGGGACAGGGTCAAATTACCACTGACTGGACCCTTTGAAACCATGAGNCAAATAAAGAACTTATGCCTTTTAAGTTTGAGTTTTCAGGTATTCCGTCACAGTCCAGGAAAGCAGACTAATGCAGACAGGTACTTCTTCAACCAGACACAAAGACGTCTACAAAGTCTGTTTACAAAAGCCTAGAGATAACCTTCTATCTAATGATGCTTCCCTTCTAAGATCAGGGATGATACAAAGATATCTGCTCTTTGTATCATTTGTATCAGTGCAATCAGTCAAGAAAAGGAAATANAACTGATGAANTCCATCATCCCNGTGCATTCCCAACCTCTTTATAATCCTCCCCCCTCCCACCCCTCTTCTCGGGGAATCACTGGTTGGCTATGACTGTAGGTCATTTTGCACGTTTTAGAACTCTATAACTGGGGAATCATGTGGTATGCATGCAATTAGTCTGAAATTGATAGTTCATCTTTATAATCAAAGTTCATATGGAGCCATTTGATATTCATTCCATCCCCTCCTCAATCCCTAGAATTCCAGTTTCTCTATTACAGTAACTTTCACATTTATCAAAAGGTTTGATAGTTTACCATCACTGGTTCTCTCTTTTTCTCNCCCTCTCTTTCTCTCCTCCCTCTTCCTCATTCCACATCAAGATATCTCTTCCAATTTCTCACTGTTGGTGACAACATTTTACACCTTCAAGGTTACAATCTTTGTTCATTTCCTTACTTTCTTTCCTTCCCATGGATAAAGATAAGCTATTGCTAAACTTGTTCCTTCTTTGGGTTACTGCTTCCTAACAGTCTCTCGCCTCTTGGTACCAACCCTCGAGCCTTACCTTACTACATACGCCTCTTTCTCCACCAACCTGTACAGGCAGAAAATACTCTGATCAGACACTTGAGGGAACTGTAGGCACTGGGGGAATAAGGGAAACCTGCTTCACTGGAGAAAGTGAGCAAGTATGAGAATGTAGGAAAGCAGAAGAACAGAACCTCCTCGGACTANGGTACAGCACAGACAAATGCTGAACATGAGGCCATTTCTAGGGTGCTCATACACTGTAAGCTTTCAGCCACTGGGATGATGAAAGGAGACAGAAGACTGAAGGTTTTGCTTACCCCATACCTCAGCTGGGATTCTTTATATGGGCAATATTTATTTTGTATTATAGGGGGAGTCTTAAAGTTCCTAGGGTATGGGAAAGCACCCAGGAGAAAAAAACCATGCTGCTGTCGCTGACAGCTTAGCCTGACTTACCCAACACCTTTCCTGACACTTCAAGCCTTTACATATAAGTCCATTACCATTTCCCTTCCTACCCACTTCTCTATTTCTCTTTGGTAGGCTCTCGCCACACAGCCAGCTGGCCTCCAACTCATTCTACAGCCTTGGATCTNTATCATGAGACCCTTTCCTGTTCCTCATATTTTTCCATCCCAGTAAATTTCAGTTCCCAATCACTTCATATTATACATTCTTAGCAATTGCTTATAGCTTTTCCTTCATTTTTACATTACACATTCTTAGCAATTATTTAGAACTTTTACTTCATTTTACATGCATGTACTTTTCTTATATACCTATCACTAGGTATATAAGGTATACAGTTAGACTTCAATTGAAAAACAGTGCTTCAAGGATCATACATATTGTGTATGCTACAATGTTGTACGTGCAGCAGAAAAGTGGACACTGACATTGATGGCGGTGGTGCTGCCAGTAATCTTAGCACTTGGGTGGTACAGATAGGAAGATGAGTTCACATCCAGCCTTGCCTACATCATGAGTTCAAGGCCAGTCTGGGCTATGTGGGATCCTGTCTTAAAAAAAAAAAGAAAGAAAGAAAAGGAAGAGGAGGAGGAGGAGAAAGAGAAGAAGAGTAGACATTATCAATAGACACACAGGCTGCCTCTTTGTCTTCTAAGACATTTTCTGAGTCTGTGGTCTTTCAAGGGAACTTAGATACAAAGATTCTATAGTTTTTGCTACTTTATTCATATAATGTAGGATTTNAAATAAATTGCTTCTTCAATATGCANCTTAAAAACAAGAAAGTTTCCTAAAGAAAAGCATATAAAGTTATAAAAGCATTTATATGTTGGTAACAATATTTTCAGAAATAAATATAAAAACTGTACATTAGTCATTTGAGTCTTGGCATTTGCATAGAAATTTTTATGGGAATCATGTTACATAGTTAATATGAGTAATTAGCTTAAGAAAAATCCCTAGTTTCTTCTTTACAGAGAAACAGAAGAAATTACTCTGGATCTCTGCTGTACTTCAACTATTCCTTGTTGCCTCATGAAGGAATTAATGCAGTAGAACACAGTCAGAGGGTTGCTGAGGTGTCAGAATAAGTCTGTAAAAGTATAGCTCATGTTTTCTACAATAGACTTTCAAGTAGTTAAAGTGAGAGTAAGTCATTCTCTGGCCTCCCTCTCCACCTACTGTCTTCCGGCAACAATAAAGTCAATACAGGGAGAGAATACTGAAGCAGTTCTGGTGATGGCACNGTGACAGCAGTCTGTTGTCATACCCTCTCTCCCCGCCATCAAAGTGTCAGCACTTAGGGAGCTTCATAGGTTTCCCCATAGTGTGATAGGCTGTCAGAATGCTATCATCACTCTAAGTCATGTCTAGTGCACATAGAAGCACACATTAACATGAAACTATGGAGGAAGATAAAATCTCAGTGATGGAATTTTTTTTGTTTTGTTGACATTTCTATAGCAGACTTCCTGTTAATGATTTCAGAAGTTTGGCCATGCAATACTATTCAGAAGTTTGGCCACGCAATACTATTAAAAACTGAGTTGCAGGAGAGTTTGAGGATTTTTTTTTTTTTTGGTAGCCACTTCCCAGTTGAGAATTTGTATACCAGTAGTGGTGAACACCAAAGCAATAAGTCCCCAGCTAGACATCAAAATCCATGTTCTCCCTTTTTGGCCATACAGAGAAACATCATATGTTATTTTCCCTGTTAAGGATAGTCATTATTTGACTAAATTATAGTCAGTGGAATGCAAATGCAATGATGTTTATTACTTTGAGACCCACCCCCCCCCAAGAGATTTTCCTTCTGGGCTGGGGGTGTAGCTTGGTTGGTAGGGTGCTCAAAGCCTTGGACTGTATCCCTAACACCAACCACATAAACTGGCTTTAGTGGTACATGTTGATAGCCTAGGTACTCAGGAAGTTCCAGGTCATCTTCAGCTAGATACTAAATTCTAGGCTAGCCTGGGCTACGTGAGACCCTGTCTCAAAAACAACCAAATAATCTTCAAAACTCTCTTTCCAACATACTAAAACAGAAGATCCCAAGGAAGTCTGGGAGCATCATTTCCAGAAACCCAAGTGAAGAAAGGCCTCCAAATCTCCTACTGAACTATTCATTTCCTTCAGGAAGAAAAAAAAAAATTGAGGCATTTTTTAATTTTTGAGTTGATCTATTACATCAATTAGCTTACCCTAACTTAATATATAAAACATATGCAATGTCTTTATGTGCACAATTTTGGTGGGTACCATTTAGATTACAACATATGTGACTTTATTTCCACAGTTTAGAGGCTGTGGTTCTGTGTAAACATTCCTTCCAGGAGTGGTGTGATGCAGCTTAGCCAAACCGACTCCCATTGCTCATGGGTTTTATTGTGGATGAGCACCAAGAAGTGTAAAGGTACTTGGTGTGTTTGCAGTGACAGAACAGTGGAATGATATTCACTAAACACCCTAAAAGGAAGGCTGCAGAGGTGGCTCAGTGGTTAAACACTCACTGTTCTTCCAGAGGACTGGAGTTCTGTTCCCAGCACTCACACTGAACAGCTCACAATTGCCTGTAATTCCAGTTTCAGGGAATCTGACACCATCTTCTGGCCTCCACAGGCACCCAAATACACTCATGCACTTAAGTAAAATAATTAAAAAAAAATAAAATCCCATTTAAGAACAAAATTAAATCTTAAAAAATTCTAAGAGGAAAGTAAAATGAAGTCCTAAATCAGGTCTTTTTCTTGGATTTGTTTACTATGTAACCATCACTGGTTTGGTGTCTATAACAAGAATGTTAAGAGCCTCCTCTACTCAAATAGCTAGGTAAGTAAACTGGAGCATAGTGTTCTCAATTATAAGGATATTTTTCTCAACTANTCTCACAAGTTGGATTGTGTGGCCCCATGGTCCCCCTCTGTTCACTAGCATTCTGGAGTACTGACTGCAGTGTCTTGGTGGACGCTGTACAGTGCTGGAAGTCATTTTTAACTGGAATGTCCCTTCAGATTCCAAGCTGACACTAGAGAGCTGCCTAGCAGCAACTTCAAGATTTGAAGTGTTTGAGAGAATGTACGTGCTAGCACATGCTAATGCACGGGTGTGGAAGTCAGAGCACAGTTTTTAAGAGTTGGTACTCTCCTTTTGTCTTGGGTTCTGAACTCAGGTCGTCCACCAGGGTCGCATGGTGAAGTGCTTTTTTTCCATGAGCCATCTGGCTGGCCCAAGAATAGTTTCTTAAGTGATAATATTCAGTAAAAATAGAAGAAAACAATTTTTTTTTTTTTAGATTTAGGTGTGTTGCCTGCTTGGATGTTCATGTACCATGTGTGTTCCGGGGCCCTCTGGAACCGGAAGCCCAACTAAACAGTTTTGTAAGTTGCCTTGGTCATAGTGTTTTATCACAGCAATAGAAAAGTAACCATTACAAACTCTTTTCTAGANAATTTTCCTCTTCACCAATNTTTGGGATCTTACTCCCCATCCCAGGTATATAGTCCAGATCTTTTTTTTCCTGTCTGTGGAGATTCATCTCCACCTCAAGGTCATCTCACCCACATTTGCCATGTTTATGTTCTGTGAGGTCGATGCTTTTTGGAGTCTTAAAATCTGTGTTCTGTCCCTGATCCTTCTGTTGAGTTCTGGGTTCTAATTCATTGGTTTGGCCAACAACTCCACTTAAATTAATAAAGACTTCTGAACTAGACATTTAAAACACATCTTATCTCTCTTCTATAATTCATTTTTCTCTGTATCATGTCAAATGTCANTAAGTTACACAGTTTTAATCAACTGGCTAGGCTGAAAAACAAGCAAACCTGAAATCACCATTAGCTCCTCTTTGTGCCAGTTTACCGTCGCCTCTCAGCCACAAACCCTTTTAGATTCTGTTTCTGTGTTGCTATGGTTGGTGTTCTGAAAAATCTACTTCCGCTTTTCCAACTGAATTCTTTCTGTGTCCCATCAATGAAGAATAAGGGGGTGGGGAGGCAAGGAGAGGAAANAGAACCTATAAGCACTGCTTCATTTCCAGTCCCCCAAAGCATCACCCCAGCTAGCCTCTGAAGTACAGCAAGTGGCAAGCACTTCCCCCTCCCAGCTCGCCAGTTACCTTCCCTCCCCATTTTCCCAGTAGCAAAAGCAGTAACTGCTAACAGAGGTTGCTCCATTACTTTGGTAATGTTTTTCTTTTTCAGTCCTATAACCTGTTTGATCAAATCCTTCTCCTTCCTCCATCCCCCTGCCCTGTGACAGGGTCTCACTATGCAGCCCTGGCTGGCCTGGAACTCACTATGTAGACCAGCTTGACCTCAGACTCATTCTCCTGCCTCTGCCCTGCCTCCCNAGTGCTGGGATTAAANGTGTGCGCCAATATTCCCTGGCAAGACACAATCTTTCTCTTCTGTGGCCGCTCCTGAAATATTTAGCAGCAGCCATCTGCATGTTTCTCACATTTAGAACCAAACTTCAAACTTTTCTATGGCCTACAGTTTTTATGATTAAACCCATTTCTCTAGTCTCATCTCCCACATTTTCCCCTTGTAACTCATTTAANTAACTTTTTAAAAAAATTANTACTGTTGTTATGAGGATTGGACCTGGGACCTTATCCATGCTAAGGAAGCACTGTNCCGCTGAGCAGGACACTTGGGCTGGNACTCCTCCTTCTCTCTTGAACACAATGCTTTCCCTCGGGCCTTTGCAGACGCTATTCTCAGTATCTAAGTTGCCTGGGTCTTTGCCTAGTTNACTACCTCTCTTTATTCAGTTCTCNTCTCAAATTCTGATTTATAGCCTACTAACAACTCTGTCTAAAGCACTGGTTCGCAACCTTTCTAATGCTGAGACCCTTTAATACAGTTCNTCATGTTGTGGTGACCCCCCAACCATAAAACTATTTTGTTGCTACTTCATACNTGTAATTTTGCTACTGTTGTGAACTGTAATGTAAACAGTTGATATGTGACCCCCTGTGAGGGTCACACTCCACCTGTTGAGAACCACTGGAAGTATCTCCTGCCTTCTAGCTTTGGATCTGGGTTCTTCTCACCACCACTCTGTATCACATGTACCTGTTCTGACACTGCAATATAAACTTTACAGAGGCAAAGGTGCCTGGCACCGTGAGCAGGCACTCAATAAGTTCCAGGAAACAGGTAACGTTAAGGACCTGCAGGAACNGTAATACCTAAAGAAGGAAACAGACCAAAGCAATTACAAAGAAGACACAATACAAGTGAAACAAAAAGAGACACAATACAGTTTCACTCGTCTAGTACAAGATATGCAATAAATGAAATAAAAAAATTGTACTTTATGATGTAATAGAAGAGAATTTTGCAAAACTATGAGAGAACTAGATCTGCAGAAAATGTTCAAAGAAAATGGGTGTATAATCTTCAATTTGGAGGCATATCCTGGAAGCTATTTTGTTGTTTGAGTGAGATAAGGTCTCATGTAGTCCAGGCTGAGGTTGACCTTGATCTCCTGATCCTCCTGCCTGTACATTTTGAGAGCTGGGATTCTAGGCATGTGCTCCCATACCCAGCTGTGGATAAGCAGATGATCATGAACAATGAAGGAAAACCTTTTCAGATCTCCAGGCGGAACACACAATTGCTTACGACAAAGGAGGACATCGTGCTGACCTCACCCTTCCTCTAAGCAATACTCATCAAAAAGTAAAAAAACAAACAAACAAACAAACAACAACAACAAAAAATGAACTGAAGTTTTCAGCAGAGATAGCACAACCCTAAACTGGTACATCTAAGTAACCCAAGAGTTAATGAAAAAGGAGCCAACACAACGGTTCTGAGAGTAAAGGTGCTTGCTGCCAAGCCTGGTATCTCAGTTTGAGGACCCACGTGGTGGAAGGAAGAGAACTGACTCCTCTGCAGGCTGTCCTACACACACACACACACACACACACACACACACACACGGTAAATACAGCACCTGTGAGTCCATGTTGGGAAAAAGTAGTCAGCAAAGATCAGAAATGAAGTGATGGACCCAGGAAGCAGGATATGGGAACTAAGGTTTGTTGAGAACATCAAAATTTTAAATATAAATCAAAGCCAAATGACCANTGAAATTAAGATCACAGAAAAGAACCAAACATGATAAAATATCTTGTAATCATACTTTTCATGAAGGTGATTTTAATTTTGAAACATGCAGATAACAGNATTTCTTTTTAACTTTCAATAGGTAGCAACTAAGGTCATTTGTGGCACAGAAATATTTTCCTAAATGCTCAGCAATTTCTTTCAGTTTCTCTTCAAATCCCCATCCATGAATTTTTGGTCATATTGATAAAGGACACATCAAGGCTATTGCTTAACATAAGGCCTTGTTCACATGATGAGGAAATATGTATTTTAATTGACTTTGGAAATAATTCCTTTTAAAAATAAACTGTAGGACCTGGGGAGATGGCTCAGTAGGCAAGAGCATTTGCTATCCAAGCAAGAGGACCTGAGTGTGANTCTCCAGAACCCATGTCAAAACTGGGTGTGACCATACTGCCTCTAACCCCCGTGTTGGCACCTGGAAACAGCAGAGCCTGAGAACTCTCTGGCCAGCCAACCTTGCCTAAAAGNCCAGCTTCGGGTTCGGTGAGACTGTCTCACAAATCAAAGTAGAGAGCAACAGAAGACATCCAACACTCTCTTCTGAGGGCCATATGCACATGCATGGGTGCACACACAGGTACCTACCACAAACACTCCAAATTGTATTTTGAACTCACAGAAAAGTAAAGAGAAATAACATAGGAGTTTGCCTTATTCTATTTAATGAACAGTTAGACCATACTTGGCTCTTAATTATTAGTAGATAGAATATTGTTGCTATTAGCTAGTGTGGTCAGTTTTATTGCCGAGTTCATTGTTGTTCTGATTTTCTGAAAGCTAGAAGTTGGTTAATTTTATCACACANCTCATTCTTTTCCTTTGTCAATTTATCCAGAGATNCTATGAGCAACCAACCNGCGTCATCATTTTCCTTATTTTTCCACAAATTGTTTATTTTCCACAAGTTTTATATACAGACTCACCAAATTGGTTGCCTCTCCCAAACGGTGAATCAAGATAATCAAATGCATCTGTCTCCTNAAGTTTGTAAACAGTTCACACCAAGCACTTTCAGCACTNTCTGAGCTTCCAGGAGAGGCTTCAGGAACTGGAGAGGCTTCTGTAGCTGTAGGTGTTGGCAAATTGCAAAGCCTAGTCCAGATATTTAGAAAATTCATCCTTATACTTCTGTTGCTCTAGAACCACTTCTGGTACCAAAATCTGTTATTAGTCAGGGTTCTCTAGAGGAACAGAACTTACAGAATGAATCTATATATGTGTATATATAGAATGGCTTACAGGCCGTGGTCCAGCTAGGCCAACAATGGCCTGTTTACCAATGGAAGGTCAAATCCATGAGTTGTTCAGTCCAGGAGGCTGGCTGTCTCAGCTGGTCTAATGCCAGTGAAGGAATTGACTTGCTAGGGAGAGGGAGAGGAAGCTGGCAAAGAGAAAGCAAGCTTCCTTTCTCCATGTCCTCTTTATAGGCTGCCAGCAGAAGGTATGGCCCAGATTGAAGGTAGATCTTCCCACCTTAAAGATCTGGATTAGAAGTGGACTAGAAATCATCTTACTTCAAATGATTTAATTAAGAAAAAAAAAATCTCTCACAGGTGTACCCAGCCATTTGGGTTTTAGTTAATTCCAGATGTAGTCAAGTTGGCAACCAAGAATAGATCATCACACCAGGGTAGCAAGCATTCTGGCATATGGAAAAANAGCATGTGCAAATCTATGTGGTAGAGTTTGGTTGAGGTTGTCCCTCCTTCAGGACGGCATTACGTCATCTCAAGGTGTTTACTTAAGCTCCTCTGGGCTGCCTCCATGGTAGCTGTGAAGTCACTGAGAAGTTGGACTGTTTAGGGCCTGGTAACAAAGTATGTTAGTGTAATGTAAATGCTGTGTCCATTAAAAAAAAAATCACTGCTACATCAGGAACTTCAGAAACAAAGGGGTATTTTTTAGAAGCTACTTCAAAAAAAATCATTAAGTGACCCACAAAGGACTCATAAATATGTATTTGTTCACTATATGGACACACTTGCTTTTTAAAGATCTACTTTTATTATTTTTAATTATATGTAACGTATGTGTGTGTGTGTGTGTGTGTGTGTATGTGTGTGTGTGTAGGTGCCACAGAGGCCAGAGGTATTAGATATCCTTGGAATTGGAGTAACAGGCAATTTTGAGTTTTCCCAGCATGGGTGCTAAGAAGCCAACTCCAGTCCTCTGGAAGAATCATATATACTCTTAACAGTTGAGCCATCTCTCCAGCCCCTGGATGTACTTATTTTAAAATGTGTATATTATGACTTTTGACTTGTAAATATAATTATGCAACTACAAAGGTATTTTGAATCGTCTTTAGGAGAATATGAATTATTAAAATAGCCCAACCACTATCTCTACAAAGGAAGCATATTTAACCTAACACTAAAGATACCTAAATAGTAGAAGCTTAAGAATTGTAAAAGATACCAGGTTNTAGAGAATATATTATTTTTCCTTGATTATTCAAAGAAAGGCTCTACTTTTAGAGCCCTAGACATAGTTAAGCCCATTTACCAAGTAACTGTTGATTTTAAAGAAAAACAATTCAGAATGTACTGTAAAAATGGGAGAAGTACATGCAACTCTTATGCTTCCTTTTCCACTAATAGTGTAAGTCCTTCAGTCCCATTTTGATTTTGAGAGTCATATTCTGTAGTACATTCTAGCCTTGAACTCATGGTAATCCTCCTGCCTCCGTCTCCCAAGTGGATTACAGGCACTAAACACGATGCTTGGCTCATTTTGGTCTTATGAAGGGAGGAGGAGAGTTCTCTTTATTCTCAGGTAGCAGGACCGATGTTAAGATAGCCATGGACTAAGGACACCATTGCTTTTTCTTAGCTTTCTCCTTTAAAGCTTCACCTGCTCCAGACTTCCTAAGTGTGAGTACTCCTTGGAGTTCCTGGTCTTCTTAGCTTTCTCCATGGCTTTAGCCACCACTTACATTTTGGTGACCTCAGAGAGCCAGACTTAACCTCCAGCACCCGTGGGAAAGCTCTCCCATAGTTTAAAATGATGTGTTTCTTCTCCTGCCCTGAGGTCCAAGCCTCCTCACTCACCCAGAGACCAGAACCTATGCAGCCCTTGCCCTCAAACAGCTAATGACTTTTCTTGGGAGTCGTCTTTCCAGTCCTGCTGTCTCTGAGTACATGGCAGAGGTTCTAGCAGGTTCTTTCTTAGCTCACAGTTCTTTCACATTCCTTTTTTTAAGTCTCTAGGACCCTGACAAGGAACATGTGACCAACCATCATTCCATTAAACATCTTCCCTTTCTTAAAGTTTTTGAGCTGAGGCATCACAACAACTGACTCACAGACTAACCCTTTGAAATGCTGTGCTAAATTTTACGGTTGATTTGTAGAAGAAAAAAAAAACACTACTTTGTTTTTCTAAAAAAATAAAAATAAAAATTTCCATTCAGGTGCTAATGCAAATTCCTCAGCATCATTACTCTGAATAGTGAAGGTCCTGACCATTTATTTGTCCAGCCTTCTTACGACTTCACAAGCCCTCACCCACCATCCATACCCACATCCATCTAGCTGACTACAGGCCCCAATGTGCACTCTGCTTGGTTCCCTTCTGGACACTCTTTTTTTTATTCGTAGCTGACCTAACTCTGGCCACCCAGGAAAACATCATCTTTCAAGAGACACCCCAGGTCACACTACTTATGGGAAGCTGTGCAGGCTAAGAGAGCTCACTCAACTCTTGCCTTCTGGCTGGCAGCCTTATGCTCTTTTCAAGCATATGCCTCCTGGATTTCTAAAGCGGGGGCCGGAGGAGAGTGTGGGATGTAAGAATTAAAATCATGAAACCCAAACAAGCAATGACTTGTGTGGCATATATTTACACACTAGTGAAGAAATGCAGGCTGTAATACACACGTTTTTGTTGCACTTTCTTGGAAGAAATTGAGTGATAAACAAATTTAGAATTCCAGCAGGCCAGCCTTTTGATGCTAGATAAATGTCATGCACACCTTCCTGTTATAGAATACCGTGTAGGGGCTTTGTCAGCACTTAGTTCCCCCTGATTTGTCATTCTNTCCAACATAGAATTGTCATTCTATGCTGCAGCTGTCTTGGAGAGCCACTGGGTTCCTGGTTCAGTAACCTCCATCCAAAAGCCAGTCATGACAGTCCCCAAATTCTCCATCTACTCCAGAAAATGCTCCATTTACACTGTTCTGAGTAGTCTCCTGACCAGTATTTTACAACACATTCTTTTTTTTTCCCCTTTTGGTTTTTTGAGACATGGTTTCTCTGTGTAGCCCTGGCTGTCCTGGAACTCACTATGTACACTCACCAGGTTAGCCTCAAACTCGAAGAGATCCACCTGCCTCTTCCTCCTCNAGTGCTGGGATTAAAGGCCAGCACCACCACCGCCCTGCTACAACACAGATTCTAAGAACCAACTATTTTTCTTTCGGAAGACTTTCAATTGTTGCTTCTTAACAGACAGAGATCTTGTAATAGGGCGGACCGATCCCAGCAAAGCGTATTTCCCTGCTCTTAACTCACCTACCTATAAATAGCGCTCACCGAGCTGAGTCACCAAAACCCAGAGTTTCCTCAAAATAGCTCTTAAGGACTGCTGGAATCGAGTCGCTCCAGTGGTGACAGACTCTGACCACACACCCACCAAGCCTGGCAGTGGAGCCGAGCCACAGGATGAGTTCCTAACCACCTGGCGCCCAGAGGGCGAGTCCGGCGTGTGAGACCCTACTCCCCCAGACCTCCAAGTCTGGACTCAGGATCCAACTAGTGGCCAGGCTCGGCCTTGACCGCAGAGTCCTCCCCGCCCTTTTGGAGCTGGGAACCGCGGGGGGCTGGCACCCGGCACCACCCTTGCCCACTGAACGCACAATAGGGCGAATCGGGGGGGGGATCCCGGCTCCAGCTTCAGGCCCCTGCCCCGGCCTCNGGGCTGCTGCCAAATCACCTGATGACCTCGGACTACTACCCACCCCTCTGAGGGTGCCAGAGGCTGAGGAACAACCCTGGGGAAAAGAAAACGGAAGTGCCACCCCCTGCAGGCAGGGTGGTGACGTCACCCCTACCGCCAGCCTGTAGCGGGGGTGGCTGCCCATCACGTGACCCACGCCCCTCCGAATCCCGCGCGCGCGCTCCCCCCCACACCCAGCCAGACTCCCACCTCTCCCGCC
>LZPO01087253.1:180581-194552 GCA_001675575.1 Neotoma lepida | reverse complement strand
CACACACACACACACACACACACACACACACGACATGAAATTAGAAAGGGGTCTAGTTGAGAGGAGGAAGGGGACTAGTTAGAGTAGGTAGGAGACGAGAGGGTAACGGGAGTGAATACCATAGAAAAATGCTATGTATGTGTTTGAAATGTTACAATGAAATCTAGCATTATGTATAATTAGTATAAACATAAAAATTTGACCTGTAAAATAACTATCAGCATTCACGAATAGTGTCAGAATTAATTTCCACGCATTTATTTGGTTATTAATTATGTGGCAGGTAGGATCATGCTTTCAGAGTTAAGGGAAGGCAAGGCATGAGAAAGTTGCAATAAAATTATAATAAATGGATTTTTCCCCAAAAGAATTCTATAAATCTCTAGCTCTCCTTCCCTTTGTGTCGCTTAGCCCCACAGTACGCACCACTCACTGCCATCAGGAAATGGCATGGTTGTCCTTTCATAGTTCTATGAAAAGGTGCTATGCACGCCCCCTCTCCCAATTGCTTACATTTAAACTCTCAACAACAGGTTCAGCTTCAAAAGGACCATTTAGGCTGGAGTTTCTGAGAAGTAGATCACAGGCATCCTGAGGTCTCTCTTACCATCAGCCCCATTTTACCTGAGAAACCCCGGAGCTCACTCATCTCAGTAATTGGTGCTTCTTTCCTCTTAGTTCCGTGGGTGGCCTGGAGCTCACTGTGCAGACCACTGTGTCACAATGAGTGCTAGGGTTAACATTGTTCTGTTTCAGTGTCCTTCTTCATCTGAGACTAGGACTAAGCAAAGGCAGTCAACCAATGTCAGTCTGTCNGNGCTCATAAAGTTACATGGCTCCTAGCACAGGGAAATAGTTTCCGGCATGCAGAGCATTCTGCGTATGGGACTCCTTCTTGTGAGGGTGGCTTATGGAAGATGTAGCCCCTGCATTCCCTAGTCTAATACCATGGTGTTTCTTCTGTGAAAAACCTTCTCAGAGGTCTTTGGCCCAGTAGCTAGTTCAAAAGAGAGGGCTGGAAGGACTTGAGGGCTGAGAAAGAGAGTCTTTTCTAGAAGCATCATCCACAGCAACATAAACAAGAGAAGACATAATATAACTACAGCATACCAAAGCACAAGAACAAAACCCCAAACAAAAGACCCGAAAGACTGGCTTTCCTTGAACTCTGTGGCCATTCCTACTGCTGTCTCCTGTGACTTCAAATCAGATATTCTANCCCACTTCTCTTTCCCAGCCATTCCCCCTCTTCTTGGTGGCTGCTAGTGTGCCCTAGCTGCTCTGCACCTTGTTCTAGCTGTCCTTGAGCCTGGCAGTCCAGCTTCTCAACATTAAGCTTATTTTCCTTTCTAGCTTGCACTGGCCTTTTGGGCTGGTGAGATCTTTAGCTTTCCCCAGCCAGACTCTCTATGTAGCAGAAGATGACCTTGAACTGGTCATCCTGCTTCCACTTTGTGAATGTGGAGATTGCAGGCATGGCTTGGTTTATACGGTGTTGGGGATTGAACCCAGGGCTCTGTGAATGCTGGGCAAGCCCTCCACCAGCTGAGCTCCAACCCAGCACTCGATCCAGTTTTTAAAAACTGTCACTTACCACTGCTAACTTTGGAAGAAGTAAATTCATTTTTATGATGATTTAGAAAACTAATTTTAATTATTTCATAATGATTTTCTTTCCAGACTTTTTGTTCAGTTCAAAACTTTGTTCTCCTCGGGTGTTCACAGTAAGTTTTTAAAGAAAATGCAAAACCTACCATTAACACAAATAGTCTCTACCACCAATTTTAGAGTTGGTTTTGTTTTGGATAATCTGTCATTTAGTACGCTGCTACCTTTTTNAGGGCAAACAAGAGTTCATTGAGAAATCATGTGATTAAACTCCAGGTGGCCAAGCCTAGCAGTTGGGTTTGAGAAGGTATCATAGTAAGTCATTTTAGACAGGGCTTCAAATGAAAAGTCTTTACAACTCCTTAAGTGACAAAGCATTTAAGACNTTGTTGGAATTAAGAAAAAATTGAAAAATTGCATGAAAACATTTTATCAGAAGGAATCCAGAGTAGTTATCCTAATCGTTGCGTCCATTGTGTAGCCGATGGTAAGTCCACCAAGCTGCAGCAGAGAGTTTCAAACTCATGGTCACACAGACAGCCCTGGTTAAAATCTATAGAACACCAAACAAGGAGGCATAAATGTAGAAAATTGAGCTGTGACAGCCGGGGTAGGGGTGGAAGACAATAGAGGGGAGAGGTAAGGATTGGGAGTGAGATTAATCAAGAGTTTGTTATATATGTGCGTGAAACTGCCAAAAAACAAATTTAGTCAATTAAAAAAACCAAGGAAACACACAAAAATAAAATAAGTATTTTCATTATTGTGAGAAAAAGTAAAAAGAAAGAATTAATTATCCTCATATAATTGAAATAGTTTTTTTCTTTGTTTTCACTAACAATGAAAAACAGCTTTTGCTTGCATTGTTGCTGTCCCAGGACTAATGCAATGCAATCCTTATAGAGTCTAGAGGCAAGTGAATTAGTGAGACTTAATTGGACACGAAGTAGATGCAAAAGCAAAGTGTGGTTTGTACCGTGCTTGCACGCACAGAGCTCCTGCGTATAATTTACATGTAAAGAAATAAAAGAGTAAGAAGAACGCTCAGACTGATCGTCTGTGAAGGACTTAATTGAAAACAGTTTTCTGCTTTTAAAAAGTGATTTATTTTAAACATATCTTTGAAAAACAAAAGCCTAACCGATAACCATTTTAAGTGTATTATCTCAATGTGGGATTTCAGTAAAAGGTCAAATCTTAAAGAAGTATTTTTGGTATGACTCAGTACTGATCACAGATAGATTTTTACCAAGAAAATGAAATTAGTTGAGCATTTNAAAGTCGGAGCACTTATTTAAAGAAGCAGACTACCCTTCCCCCACCCCCACTGAAATAAAGACTCCAAGGAGAGAAGTTTGGTTGAGGGAAATGGAAAATGAGAACAAATTTAAAAGCTCCCGTGCAAACTTTCTTCACACAAGTTAGAACTGACAAGCGGGCAGAGGCGTGTGCTTCTCCACAGCAAACATGGCACAGCCCGCTGTTTTTGCAGTGCAATAGGCAAATTGGACTTCCTGCTTCATAACTGCCCTTAATTAAANGTTGTATTTTAGCCCAGAAGTGCAAGTGTGGAGTTTTAATTTCTNCTTAAGTCTTGTTTAACAGTCCCCAGCCCACTTCCCGATGAGCTCCCCGAGGACCCTGACTCAAGGTTTNCCCCACTAGGATCTAGCTCCTGCTTCTGTCATTGGCTAGGCAGCATTCACAATCCTGGTCGTGCTGGCAGTCTCCTGGGCTGATGGCCTGACTCAGCATGGGGGAATACTGTGTCATCCTTGCCAAGGAAGAAGCTCTGACCCGACCAGTCCCTCACTCACTGACCAGTCCCTCATTCACTGACCTCAGCTAGTCCAGAGATTGGTCCGAGGGAGGGAAGGAAGCTGTAACAGTTCTGTGAATTAAATCTAAAATGTGCATCAAGGAAAGAGGTGCGAGGGAGCCTGGGGCCCTTGAAAGGCCTGCTTGGGGAAGCACTGAGTAACCTAACTCAGAAGCTCACCATCCTACACTAGGGTCAAGCTTTGATCCACACAGGAACTGCACGTGCAGGATATGGAGGATTGGTGTGTCCTCTTGTNATGGCCCCACTGAATGGGAGCTACAGTGCCTATTATGGCCCGACATCCTGACAGAGGATAGGCTTCATATTGCTAGGCCAGGAAAAGACTCAGATTCAAATATCAAACTATGGTTCCTATTGAATGCACATCACTTTCTCCTCAATATATTATTGAGAAATTGTAAGTCAAGCCACTGTTAAGTGTGTCCAGCAGCAAGAGCCTGTGAGGGACACCTCTTTAGCACCGAGCTTCTTTGTCTCTAACTCATTTTCTGTTCCCACAGACATTGTACAGTCAGCATGGTGACCAGCAGGCCCTGGAGGTGCAGAGGCAGCCAGAACCTCCAAGCCTTAGCCCTGTTTGTACACTCAACAGCAATCGGCCTGAGAGATGAGAAGTGATTCTAGGCCTTTTCTGCTTTTCTGTCTTCACTCTGACAAATATCCGTCTTGACCCTTGTGCTTTTAATTTTTTTTTTAAAGATTTTTATTTATTATGTATACAGTATTCTGTCTGCATGTACACCTGCAGGCTGAAGAGGGAAACCAGATTTCATTACAGATGGTTGTGAGCCACCATGTGGTTGCTGGGAATTGAACTCAGGACCTCCNGAAGAGCAGTCTGGATTCTTAACCGCTGAGCCATCTCTCCAGCCCCCCTTGTGCTTTACTGTGTGAACTGTGGGTAGAACTGTTGACTGGAGCTGGCTCTGCTGCCAGCTTGCTCATTCCTCATTGCCTGCTTTTTTCCTTACTGAGCTCATACAGATTTTGTTCATACACTGGCAGNAATATGTCTAGCCCAGACAGTGACTATTGATAGGTCTAGGCCAATTGGGATCTGTCATTAAAGATAAGGATAGTGCCTTTGCGGCTAGGAGTGGCTGAGGAGCCCAGTTCTGACCAATGAGACTTGAGCAGAAGTTTGCTTTGAGGAAGGGAGAGGGAGGAGTAGGAGAAAGCAGATTCCCAGGCAAGCTTTTGTGCTCTGGATGAAAGGATGCAGAAATCACCATGCTCTTGGTCTTTCATCTTGGCTAGATTGCAAATGTATTGCCTGGACCTGGGTCACCCATTTTATGACNGTGAAGTTATAAGTCCAATTGCTTACTATGTGAAGNTAATAACCCTCCATCCACATAAGCTATCGTCATTGGAGGATCCTACTGTTTGGCTCAACAGTGTTTATCAACAGATACTAAAATTCAGATGTGCAAAGAAAATATGTTCAAGTTTTTTTGGTAACTGATTTCATATTTTTCCTGAATCATTAAGGTGGCAAGTGGTGGTAAAGATTATACTTTCTGTGGATTAAACACATTAATGATTAACTCTGGGTCACCAAGAATGCATCAGTGTTGCATTAAGGAAAGAAAGAAAAACACTCCCCCTTGGAGTCATTTTACCAAGAGCGAGTCCAGATTGGAATTCTCTACTTCATATTCTCTGTGTCTTCTGTCCTCTGTCTGTTGTATGAATCTGAAACTGTACCTGCCTGAAGACTGTCTTGTGAATCTGTCCCTGTGTCTGTATATCTGTGTGTGTCTGTCTGTCCCTCACAAAGGAATTTGCTCTGTATTTGTTGAACAGCACAGAAATCATCACAGGGGGGAAGGGATGAGGGATACTTTACAGAAATCTTTAACAGTTTTACAAAGGATTGAGTCAGTGGCTNCAACTGTCCCCAACTTACCAAGGTAATAAACAGTATTACAAACATCATTGTTTATCAACCAATATAAATATAAATGTTAAGTTCAACATGTATGGTGAACCTTCATTTTAGAAGATTGTTTTCAACATCTGTATTTGCTGCTTTCAGCAAATGATACACATGCATTTTTCTGGGTCAGGGGCATGGAAGAGAATATAGTTTAAGATTGCAGCTATGCATTAGGTTAGGTTGTAAAAGTTGATTGTATGGGAAACCCAAGGCAAGTGAGTCTGATTGTTATACTGTTCTCTTAAAGGCAAGTTAAACAAACAGGCTGAGTCCACAGTAGGATATCAATCTTAAGTCTTAAGTGGCCTCAAAGTGTATCGTTAACTTTGGCTGTAAGGTCCAGTAAAAGTTCTAGTCTCAGCTGGGCAGTGGTGGCACACATCTTTAATACCAGCATTCAGAGAGAGGCAAGTGGATCTCTGTGAGTTCTATGNCAGTCTAGTCTACAGAGAGAATTCCATGACAGACAGGGCTGTACAGAAACCCTGTCTCTAAAAACAAACAACAACAANAAAAAGTTCTAGTCTCTTACAAAGTAAGAGAGATTTTCAGAATATTGTATAACCACAGTAGTTGACACTTTTATCTATCAACTAATGATCATTAAGCTTATTTTGAGTACATGGCTAAGATGATGATTTGGATGAATGAATGGTTCATAAGCAGTGGCACCATCTAAATGGCTCTTATGGCTTGCCAGAGTTCATTGTTAATTGGGGAATTTTGTAGATCTAAACTCAGCTCAACACTTCATCATTACAAATGCAGTTAGAGAAACCTACAACATGTAGAACTCACTGATTCCCACCTGTTTGGCTGCATTTCCCCATCATCATGCAATTGACATTCTCTGTGTCCATTGTACCCCAAGTGGGAAGACTGTAAGTGCTGTGGGCACTATGAGGGTGAACTGGAAAAGCACCCCCCTTCTTTGTACTAGGTTCTCCACTCTTCACACATTAACACTCAGAGTGGGAAATTTGCAATAATTTAAAAAAAAATCTTGAATTCTTTTAGGTGGTAGAAGTGAAAGGATGGCAAAAAAAATGAAAAGGACTTTTACTAGTTAAAGCATACAACTGCCCACACACTGTGTAAATTAGTTTGCAGTGGTTTGAATGAGAATGTCTCCTATAGACTCATATATGTGCATGCTTAGTCCCCAGTTGGTGAACTGTTTGGAAGAATTAGGAGGTGTGACCTTGTTGGAGGAGGTGTGTTCGTGGGGGTGGGCTTTGGGGTTTCAAAAGCCCATGCTAGGGTAGGCCAGACCCAGTCTCCTCCCGCCTCTCTCTGCCTGCAGATCAGGATGTAAAGCACCTAACTACTGTTCCAGCACCATGCCTATCTGCTTTCCACCAGGATGATCATGAACTAAGAACAGCAACAACACAGCAATGGAATGGTAACTAAAACATAGGTAAAGTGTACTGCTCCANGAANATGGTGAAGCAGGAGAAGAAGGGCATCACTTCTCTGCTGCAGCTGCTGCTTTCTCAAGTCCCTGGCACTGCTGTCTGCTGTGTCTCCAGTCTTACTCAGCTTGCCCTTGGCTGTCATCACCAGTGGCTTAAAAGAGGGCAACTTCTTCAGGCACGTGCAAGCCTTTCCATGTGCTTTTGTTCTTTCTTGTCACAAATAGCAATTCAGGAGCCAGATGTGGTGGCACACTTCCGTAATTTCAGCACGTGGGGGGCTGAGGCAGGAGGACTGTAAGTTTGAGGCCAGGCCAGGCTAAAGAGTGAGACCATGTTTACAAAAAGAATCTTCTTCTTATTAGAGACAAGGTCTTACTATGTAGCTCTGGGTGGACTGGAACTGGGCTGGCTGGCTCACAGAGATCCTCCTGCCTCNGTCTCCAGAGTGCAGGGATACATATTACAAAACAACCAGAAAATGATGCCTATAATCCCAGCAGTNTAAGATAAGGAAGGGGGATGCTGGGAATGTGAAATTGAGTTTAGCTTCATGAGATTCTGTCTTAAAATACCCCCCAAAAGTCAGAAAACAGGGCAAAATATGTCGCTAAAAACCAAATCTCCTGGACTAACCACAGTCAATATAAATCCTTTATTTTTCTTAAGTCCTCCTAGACGTTTTTCTAGCTGCCTGAAAATATTCCTTCCTTTAAAAGTGTTATATTTATCACTGGGCATGGTGACACACGCCTGTGATCCTGGCACTCAGGAGAAGGAGGCAAGAGAATCATGAGTTCAGTCTGAGCTACAGAGTAAGATTCTGTCTAAAAAAAAAAGTGTTTTATTTGTATATGATACTATTGCTAACCTTAGAAACATTATACTATCAATGTCAGTATAGTCTACAGCAGTGTGTCAGTGTGTTAATAGTCTCAGAACAGGGGACAGACTGGGAGGGGTTGCTACAGAGAACATAATGGGTAGTGCTTAGGCAGAGCTGAGGTGATGGGTGTAAATTTATGAGTTAGATAAATCAACAGGGTTTTTTGACTTTTCCCCAATAAGGAAAGAACTTTCAGAATTGGGGGAACAAAGACCTGCTGTTACTGAGTTGGGAAGAATGGGCAGTAGATGAGTGAGAGGACCAGAGAGTAGGGATGTGGATGAGAGTCTCGAGGGACCAGGAGAATAGGCTTGGGATTATTGGTGCCCAATGGTATCTAGAGATTAGCTCATGTTCTTCCACATTGTTGTTATATCTAATGATAAAAATCACGCACCCACGTGTGCGTTTATATTAAAGCACAGGGTCTCCTTTGTTCCACCTCCCAGCTCCCTCTGCAAGCTGCTCTAGGGAAGGAAGGTCCTTACTTAGCGACACATTTTACCACCCCACTCATTCTTTGGTGATGTGTGTATCTAGGAATGGAGGCTGTATGAGTAGAATGGAGTTTTTTCCTTTTCTCAGCCATTTGTGGAACCCAAGGGTGCTAGTCATGGTCTCTAAGATGGAGAGAGACAACGTGTTTTTCAGTGGCTGTCAGCAGTGGCGTCATGGCTAGATAGTATGATTCTACTGTACCAAATAATCTCACAGAGAAGCACAGGGTTTGGCTTGTGTGTGAGGCTAACTGGGAATTAACTGGTTCTTACCCGATGTCCCCTGCCATCAGCTGTTTCTGCTCTCCTTGGTTCCAACCAATCGAACACCCTCATTGAAAGTTCAAGCCAGCACTTAGATCAGCCTCATGACATCGCTTACAGTTCTCGGCCTAGAGGATCGTTACTAATTTAAATCAGTAGTCTGGTTTAAAGGGAGAGAGTTCATTGAGTGGGCACTCAGCCAAAGACAGTCCTGAGGGATTTTCCTGGCATTTCCTCTCGCCACAGGTTTGCAAAGAAGAAGCATCCGGAAGGATTGATAACCCGAGAGTCAAGGCAGGGGAGAAGCNGGGCATCTGATGAGGCTGAGAAGTGGTTTTGACGGAGTGTCTGACAGCCTGAGTTTCAGCCTATGTTTTAGATGTATTCTGAGGCCTTGTTGAGAGGCGAGTAGAAACCTGGGAATATGACCAGGACAATTAGAATTCCAGCCCCTGATGTCAAGTCATTATCTGCACGTGNACACGCAGTAGATTCACCCCCACCTTGTCTGTGAAGGTNGCAGATAGTGATGCAGCCTTTGGTGAGTGCAGACGTGTGGTCCTGTTGATGTTTATGGGGAGTGTGGACTCAAACAGAGGTTGTTGCTAGAGATGACAGCTATCTGGAAGAGAAGAAAACAGGGCATCCAAGTAGCCTCCATGGCCCATGTCTGGGGTGAGCCTTGCTGAGCTGTAGTGAGGCACACCACTTAGACATTTTGGAAGGAGAGTAGACATTTTTTTTTTTTTTTGGTCCTCTTTGAAGTTCAGTTCCTTCAGAGATGTCTTTGAAGGGCCACCCTATTGCTTCTGAAGCAGCAGGGAAGCTTCTGGCTTCCATGAATGAGGTGATGCTGTGCTGGTACCCCTGCCTACCCATCATCCAGCCAGGGGCCCTCTGCAGGTTCCATCCACACTGGCAGATTCAACCAAACACAAATAGATATTTTGGGAGGGAAATGGCACCTGTGCTAAAATATGTATTGACTTTTTCTTGTTATTAATCCTAAACAATATAGTAATAGCTATCCAAATTCATTTGGGGATTATAAGTCATCTCCAGATGGTTTGAAGTGTGGAAGAGGGTGTCTAAGTAAATCATGCTATGTGGGAAGTTCAGCATTTGTAAATCTCTCTCTCCTCTGTGTTGCACAGTAAAAAGGTCCAATTGGAATCAGACTCACAAGGAATAGCCTGATGTTTTTCAGACCAAAGTGCTAATTTTAGATTTTCTTAGTTATGCAAATCAGCTGCCATTCAAGTGGGGCACCAAGGNTCCCAAGGAGGGGCTAGTCAGTCAAAGCTACTGAAGCCTGCTTTGGCCTCTGGGTGGAGAGTTCTGTATCTCACTTGGGCAGAAAGCTGTTTCTATGTGTTACCGTCCATTTTTACTGAGAGAATAATATCCGTGTCCCATATAAAGCTTCCCTCTATGGGTGTGGACAGTGGCTTCACCTCATCTGAGGCGAAGCACACGGCTCTTTGTTGCTCCTGCNTTTCCATCTATAAAAGGAGGGTGACAGCACCAGCCTTGGAGTTGTTGGAGACTTGAAATGAGGTCATACTCGGAAGTGCTGAGTCATTGAAAGTGCTCAGTGCAGCTGGGACTGCTGTGACAGTTCAGGGCACTCAGGAGATAACACTTCTGTAAAGGTCTCTAGTCTGTGCTAGGGGACATGCTGTGACAGGCTAATACGACCTTGGATTCTTTTGTTGTTTTATTTAATTATTTCTGCGGTGCTAGGCCTCACACACNTTGGCCCTGGAACCCTTTTTACTGCGCTGTCTCATCATACTCTTCCANGGCATCTCTCCCAGTCAGGAAAGGCTAACTGCCCTGAACTGTGAGTTTCCCTGACCACCCAGCTTTGTGTTCTTTTGCTCTCAGTCTTTCAAAAAAAAAACAATAAAGAAAAAGAAAAAGGAAGAAAGTAAAGAAGAAACCAAACCAAACAAACAAAACTATCAAGCAACAAAATGCCCCACAAAAATGAAAATCAAAACAAAAGGCAAAAGAACAACAAGACAAAAAAATTGCCAAAACAAAATGCAAAATGAAACAAAAAGTCCACAGAAACACCACTGAGTTGGTTCTGTGCTGGCCAGGGCTCCTGCAGAGAAGCTTAGTTACCAACATGCATTTGCNGGTCTCCCAGGACTTCCCTGTAAATTGCTTTGGCTACTCAGATTGCTTTATTCTGCATATTTAGCAGAGGCCCAGTTCTGAAGGGCCAGACTCTTGTTTGTGGAACAAACTAGTGAGACTTGGGGAGTGGGGAAGTCGTATTTTGGGACTCTGAGGTTTCCTGGGGACAGGATGGCTTGGGTAGGATGGCTAGAGTGGCCTTGCCTGAGGGCAGAAGACAGGTGAGACAGATAGGGTGGAAGGGATTGGAAGGCCTTGGAAAGAGCCTGTGGGGTGAGTTTCTGAATGGGCTCTGCTCAGAATTCATAGCACTGGCAAGCAACTCACTCCCCAGGGAGGGAATGGTCCCTCTTGTGGGCCACACACTCTGACTTGTTTTCTGTGGTTTATCATTTTACACCTGAGGAGACTGGGGTTTTAGAAACTGAATCTGCTTGTTTGTTTGCTCTCGGTGGCTCATGGCTTTTTGCTTCTATAGTATTGAAGGGGCTACTGAGACTTGTTAGCTAGCCAGAGCTACCACCAGGTACCAGCCTGGAGGCCGGGAGCAGCAGGGATTGACTGTCTCCCAGTTCTGGAGGTCTAGTCTGAGGTGAGGGTGATGGAGGCCGCAGTATAGTCAGGTCCAGGCTCTTGTTTTGGCTGGTAATGCTGTCTTCTCCCTGTCTCTCATTGTCTCCCTTCTATGCTTGTCTGTCTTTGTGTCCAAGAACTTCCTTTTTATTAGANCATCAGTCCTGTTGGATTAAGGGCCTGCTCTATTCTAGTATGACATCATCCTTTACCTAATAGCATCTGCAGTGACCCAGTTTCAGGGCACTTTGATGCTTTTTCCAGTCAGAAATGGGAGGGTCATCTCTGAATATACCTCACACAGCACATCAAAAGCCAGTTTTCCCCAGATCCTGTTTCATCTTGAGTGGAAATATGTCTGACATTGTCAACTTTCCTTCCTCTCTGTTTGTGGGCCTGGCTTCCACTCTGTAGTCTTTTCATCTTCATGTGTTTAGTTAAGAGAGTGCAATGGTCATGGTGGCTCTTTGAATGCAAGGGTCTGAAGTTGGCAAGCACTGTTTTCTTGTGGGTCATTCTTGGGGTAATTATATAATAACTTATCTACTTAATTTACAAATACATTTTAATGTCTCCATAACTATCAGACAGTAGGGTAAGTTTTGGAATTTCTTTCCAAGAATTGCCATCATATGGCCGGTGTTGTAGACACTATTGATTAAGTCTGATGTCATTCAGTCCTAGTTTACTTTCTGCTGAGGTGACAAAACACTCTGACTAAAAGCCATCTGGGAAGGGTTTACTTGGCTGCACTTCCAGATCACAGCCCATCAGTGAGGAACGTCAGGGCAGGAACCTGAGGTAGGAACCTGGAGGCAAGATCCATGGCAAGACCTGGGGATCAGAGGACAGAGTCAGCCACTAAATTAGACATAGGTTATTAATGACACATTAAAACTACNTTGGCCTGTTTTCTGACTTTGGAAGCATATTTTAAGACAAACTCTCATGATGTGAGGCTAACCTCAAATTCACATTCCCAACATCCCTCCCTCTTCCTCATCTTAAACTTTTGGGATTATAGGCTTCATTTTCTCAAAAATATTCAGTAAATATTTTTCTAATTAGAGTAACAGTGAGTCAATACGATTGCCTTTGGAGTTTCTGATAGCCACTGGTCCTGAGGAAGATTTTCTTTNCAGCTCTACAGGTCTTGAACAACTGACTCCATAATGAACCTTCGTGGTTCAATCAAGATGCTCACAGTGGGCAAAGCCACGAGGGAACTTCCTGCTCCCCAAACACTCTTATACCCACTCTACCTGGTTGGCTGATCTTCCCTGGTCTCCTGACTCTGATTGACACTTTGGGTCTGAGCCCATCTGGATGAGTCTAAAGCTGTCCATCCCCATTCCAAAAGACCAACACCTTTGTCATCTGCTTGTGAGGGTNTGGAAGCATATGGTACAGTTCAGAGCACCCACATTCCAGGCCGCCTCAGAATTTCTGCACTTCATCACCTCCATCAAAGCCTGCCTAAAAAAACAAAAACAGTCTTGATGGGAGATAGTTTAGAATTCATCTTCGCCCCTCGATGCTATGATTGCTGTACTTGAATCAAGGCAAACCAATGAAATTTCCGTTCTTAGAGCTTATGTCAAGCTGCTTCTGAAATTATTTTCATTGGTTTCATTTTATTATTATCCAAGAAAAACAAGAATTAATGAAAAGGTCACAATGGTGTTGTCTTGCAGAACCCTTTGGAACAACATCCCGAGACTTGTGAGAGGACCATGTAGAAGCCTGAAGTGTTAGGGCACTTACTTCCAAGCAATCTAACTTCTGATTCTCTATGCCCTTTAAAAAGTACCTAAGCTCTCAACGATTTTATTAACGCTGTAAGTTTCCTTGGTCTTAACAAACTCTTTTAATAGAGGGAATGCCAGGAGTTCTTTGCTCTTCCTTTGTCTTAAAGGTTTGAAGACTCCATCACCCCTGTGAATGGTGATGAGAACAGCACCTCTACTGATAACACACCCTAACAAGTACACTGCTAGCAATTCTCCTTTGACTTTCCAAAACCTGTTCATAAGAAAAGAAATCACTTCAGGTCATCTTCAAATGAGTTTTCCAAAACTACAAGTAAATATAAAGAACTGGCCCCTTGCAATGAGTGGCACAGGGCTGAATTTTCATAGCAAGANGCAGTCTTTCCAGCCAGGAACATTTGACAATGTCTGTAGATGGTTTGGATGTTACAACTGGGGCAGAGGAGTGCTGCTGACATTTAGGGGTGGATGCTAGGGATGTTGCCAAATATCCTACAGTACAACCCAAAGAATTGCCTGGCTCCTAACGGGAGGCAGAGAGTTGAGGACATCTGGATCAAACTATCAGCTTCTAGAGGCCTAGGACCAGTAAATATTTCTACATGTTGATAAGTAGATGAACAAGGTGCCCAGAACATTCCTCTCCTCCAACACTGGCCAGGCTAAGAGGGAGGAGCAAGTTAGGGTACTGGCCATGTTTAGACANAAGGGCATCTACTGCATTCTGGTATTTTCAAAAAGATGTTACATGTTTTTCTCATTTATAAGGCATAGGCTGAGATAAAACCTTATATTTTTTGCTTTTTATTTACTCCTGTCTACTGCAACTGTTCTTGGAAGTAGTTTGTAATTTTATTGTCTAAAATTCCTTCTTTCGTCTTGTGATAACCATTCACGTGTGTGCACGCATGTGCATGTGTGTATGTGTGCATGTGTGTGTGTGTGTGTGTGTCTGTGTGCATGCATGTGCATGTATGTGTGCATATGTGTGTGTGTCTGTGTGCACGCATGTGCATGTGTGTATGTGTGCAT
>LZPO01087253.1:158867-180218 GCA_001675575.1 Neotoma lepida | reverse complement strand
AGCAAGTACTCTTACCCACTGAGTTCCCCAGGGTAACCATTCTTATCTAGGATTTTATTATCTTATGTGTGTGTGTGACTTAAGAGGCAAGCAGGGGAGCAATTTTTGTCACCTTATGTGTAACATTGTGTAGCAGGTCCCCAAAATATCTACAGTACTTTTTCATATAGAGAGCGAATCAGTTCTCATTTCATGTTAGCAGATGTCTGTGTGTGAGAGAGAAAATAAAATGTTTGCCTAGTTTACTTGACGCCATGCCTTTTAAATCACTCTAGTAATGTAATATATGAATTATATGTGTCTGTGGCCCAGGTGTATACACAGGGATGTATCTGNGCATGGGTCTTGCATGGATATGAGTCAGATTTAGCACTTGTATTCTTCATAAAGATCCATTAAAATGAAACCTGAATTCAGTATCAATTCTGAAGAGCTTTAAAACAGTCTTTTATTACAAAATCTTTGAATTTACAGGAAAGCTGAAAGGCTGCCACCATGAACAGCCCTTCCGGAGCGCCACTTNCCCCCCATAATCAGTGTTTTAACAGACTCTCTTTACCACAAACAGATCCATCAACCCGATCCATCCATTTATCAACACTTCTTATTTTGGGATATGTTTCAGAGTAAGGTATAGACTTCAAATATCCCAAGCCATTTTGGCATGCTTGTCTTTAACTTCAGCTAAATATTTCTGTTTTTCCCCTTGAGGTAAGAAAAAAATAATCTACGTACATTGAAATGCACACATACACAGTGGACTAACAGAATTATGATTAAAAAAATAAATGCACACAGCTGTAAACCTTCATCAGGACTGGCACAGAACGGCGACATCATTTCAGAACGATCCTTTTGTGTTCCTCCCCNGTCACCTCCATTCCAAGCCTCCAAGGCAATTGTCCTGAGTCTTGCCCACCGTGGAGTAGTTTTACTTTTCCAGAATTTACAACTAGAACCATGCAATTGCTTTGGGGAATTTTTAAAAAAAGCTTTTATTTTATTGTTAATGCTGAATTTGTGTTCTTCTGTATNGCTCAGAATTAAAGATTTTCACCCAGGACAGAGGGGGTCCTGAGTGTCCAGTCGACAAGAGAAGGCTTAAGTGTTCATCCTTAGGACAAGATAGGCACGAGAAAGTGACGAGGTTTTGGAAGAGAAACTGGTTTTAAAAACACATTTATAAGAGTCTGGCCGAAGGCCTTCCTTCACACAGACCTGCTGGGCCGGCTGCCACTCGGGACAGGCGTGTCCCACTGGGGGCGGGGCAGGGATTTTCCAGTCCAACACCAGGCAAGGATGGAAGGTCCGCTCTTGCGCTTCGGTCTTCTCCCTGGTTCCTCTCTCTTTAACTTGTTCTGGTTTCCATCTTCTTCCACGCCTGCCCGCTGTGCACACTGGGGTCTGGGGGTGTTCCTTCCCACAGTGTTCTGGAGAGAGCAAGGACAGTTCCTCCGCTCTCACAGGGTGGCTGTCTCCGCAGGACCGGGGAGGGAGGGCAGCCATCTCGCCTTGGTTATGAGTCAGCAGCTTTCCCCTCCCGCCCTGGGAAAGGCTGTGCCAGGCGGCCTCCCTCCCAGACTGGAGCACAGAGGCCCCTAGGGACCCTGTCTGCTGGGACNTGGAGAAAGTGAGGGCCGGGAGCGGGCATGCCACGTGTTCATGAGTGTGTACACTCAGCTGTGCGCGTTCTTACAAAGCCTTCCTGGGCTCTTACAAAGCGTTTGAAAGTGGGTATGTACGGGAAGGCACCGCACAAATGCAAACTGGATAAATTATGTTTAGAATGTACAATGCAATTTTCAAAACATTGTAAAATCTCCTGAAGAGGGGTTTTCTCTTTTAAGTTTTTGTTTGATTCTTGTAAAAAGTCGTACATACAGTACAGCTCTTCAGTATGCAAGCTCAGGAAGCATAACAAATTCTGTCCCCAGGAGACGATTGTCTTTCCAAGCTCAAATCTTTTCTACTAATTTTAGCCACGGAACCATATACACTTTGAGNTAAAAGATGTCCTATTTCTGTTCAGGAGTTTGTTTTATAAAACCACATACTGTTAGATGATGATGAGAAACTTTCTAAGGTCAGGATGCATATATTGTGAATTATGTGACTTTCCCTTGATTTTGAACAAATATACGTTAAAAAAAACCCTGTGATTTACTTATTTTCACATAGCCTACTTGCCTCACAAGATTTATTTTGATAGTTACTAAAAAGTAAATTCCCGAAACCTCATATTGTGTAGAAATATCTTGGGAATTCTGTCTGGGTTTAACAAGGAGTTCTATCGGTTTCCCAGACATGGTGTATGTTGAAGTAACATATTCTTGAAGGCATAGTTACATATGCTTATATGCATTAGAGACTATGTTGAATGTGTATATCTAAAGAACATGTTGGTTGGTATTTCCACCACTAGGTCTGGATACAGTGATANAATTTTTAATTAGTCAAAGCTTTTACTGAGGACAGCTAACTGATTCAATGCTCAGCAAACACACAGGTGCTGCATCTTGCACAGTCCTCTTGTTCAGGAAATCTCAGGATGAAATCAAAGCCCTAGATGGAACTGGAACCACCTGCCCTGCAGCCTTCCGACACATTGTACCTCTGAAGCAGAAGCTTGCCTGTAAGGCAGTTGGCTGTGGTTCCTCAGTGGGGCGATTTGTGACTCATCAGGCCCCTTGTGAGAAAGGTGGACATTTCCTGGAGATTGANTAATAAGTATTTTGGTCCCTCCCTTGGTAAGAAGCATGCAGAGGGAGTGTGTCCTCAACCATAGAGATCCCGAGTATACTAGGCTTTTCACACTGGGCCCTCACCACTGCCATAGTGAGATGTTTGTGTCAACAGTCTTTCCTCCAAGGCCATTTTCACTTTAACACAAGTAAAGCACTGCAAAACTCTAGCATGGAAAGGAAGTTAACCCCAGGGTCCATCTAGTCAGANGTAGTGTTTCCCTAAAATCATGGGATGAGCTGTGTGTAAGCAGTTTTGTTCTAAAATGAAGTGCTGGCCAACAACAAATGTCTTCATATTTTCTAAGGTGACTATAACACTAAGAAAAGTCTTTTTCTGAAAATCTCCTTAAGGATCAGGATTGAGTTCAGCCTCAGTCAAGTATTGCCCAGATGCTTTTCTGGGAGTAAAGTGGAATTTCAGGGTAGTACCTGATACAAGTATCTGAAGATGCTGGTTGTCTAACAGGAGCAAGATGCTGTGCACGGAAGTGTTGGGAGAATAAGAACCTTTTTTTNAATTATAAAAATATTTTTGTCTAGCATTTTATATACATGTGTCTTAGTTTAGGAATTTGATCTAGCATAAACAGAACTCTAGTCTTCAGTAGCTGACTAGACATAGCATATTAACTTTCAAATATCCAAATGTATTAATATTTCATGTTTTGCAAAAATGTCATTACTTTTTATGAAACTAACATGAGCAACTTTGAGGACCACGAATGCTTTATAAATAACACTGAATTAGTGTCAGAAGGGTGTGTATATGTGTGTATGCATATACATCTCACATCTATTAACCCAAACAATGGCGGTAGCTTCCCCACTAAGGCCCATGTCAGTCATGGGGCTTGAATGGGTTTATAGCACCAGGAGGGAATTCCCCCTGTTAAATGGGCCCAAAGTCTGAGCATTGGTTGAGTGTTGGTTATCCCTGTAACAGGCTTGTCACTATTGCACCAGTGGGTACATCTTGCTTGGCCAGTCAGTAGTATTGCATGCAAGGACCACAGCTGAGTAGTCTCAGGAGACTTGCAGTGTATGCAGGGTCCATCTGCTTCCCATGAATTTGTCCTTAGGTTTCTTTCTTTCTTTCTTTCTTTCTTTTTTTTTTCTTTTGGCTCAAAGCTGCTCTATTGTGGTCTCACCTGAGAGTGTATATCTATTTATCACAGTATAATTTATTAAAAGAAACCACAAAGAGGGAAGCTCAGCAATGTATGAATTGCACAATGCACAGTGATTACTTTTCCTTTAAGCAATCTGTTATCTTTTAATGGAGTCATAAATTAGAAAAGGGTCATTATGCTACTCATATATCTCTCTTCCACCTGAAGGTCTGCTGCAGTGAATAATTTTGGATTTGGTTTGTCTGAACCTGTCTTTGTTTAATTTTTATTGTTGAGCTATACTTTTTTTTTATAGAATTTTTATAGAATTTAGGTTGTAAATTCTTCCTTCAACACTCTAATGTACTCCATTATTTATGGTTAAAATCAGTATAGCCCAGGCTGGTCTGGAACTTGCTCTGTAGCAGCTGGTTGGGAACTTACCTTCCCACATGCTGGGATTGTAGCATCTGGTACTTTTTGTACNTCACCTTCTGTGACANAGCAAATGTCACACATGATGCTTTTGGTACTTCACCTTCTTTGGTACAGCACTTTTCTTTGGATGTTTTGGATTCTTTCTATTAATGGATTTCAGCAACTTGATTGGTGTCCACATGTCTGCATATTTATTTTGCTTGTGACTTATTGAACTTTGTGGCTACAAACACTTCTAGGAAAATGGTTGAATCTTGGTCAGAACAGAGAGCTGTATGATGTTTAAATTTGTCCTATCCAATTCNCTCTTCTCATGGNGGCCCTGGAAATTAACAGCCCACAACACAGNGAAACCAGCAGGATTCTAGCTATTAGACAGGGCAGACTGGGGTTGCAGTTCCTTCAGTCTCGGTCCTGGAGATGCCATTATTTGACTTTTCTGGCGCTTTCTTGGAAAGCCTGTCTTCATGTGACTTGTGTCACCTGTTATGAACAGCCTTTTCCTTGAGAATATTGCCCAAAACATTGAGAGACAAACACTGAAACTTCAGATTCCTGGATAATTGATAAATAATTGATAAATACTAACTGTAGTGAACAATGGCCAATCCACAAGCCCTAGGAGAACAATCTGCNGACTGATACATCCATAGAGGCCTTTCAGAGACTCTGTCCAACATGTCTCTGGAAGTCTAAAAAAATATTCACATAGATTCTCAGGATTGTGTACATGATGATCTCACATAACAGAGAAAAGCCTCAGAGACATCACGTCCGACTCTTAGATCCTCTACCTAATCATGAGGGTTTGCACAATCAGGAAGTGAAGGGGTAAGGCAGCATTGTAAACTCTTCCATTGAGTACTGAAATCATGCCATANACATAGTTCTTCAGCACAGACTAGGAAACACATCAATTCCAAGCAGCCAATGAAGCCCACAATGAATACAAACCTCATGGAATTTGCTTCAAAAGTCACTGAACCAGGACCAGAAATAACAAATCCCAACAACCACAAACTGTAGGAAAGGGAGAGAGTCTATATTCCACAGTTTTCTTGTTGTATGAAGTAAAACCTCCATTTTCAACAGAAACTTAAGCAGGATGAAAGGAGATGAGACAGCATATGCCAAGTACAGGAGAAAAGTCCAAAGATGCTGAATGCCAAGAAGNCCAGGGTTTGGGCTTTCTAGACAACTCCTTTGAATCAGTTAAATATACTCAGAGAACCTAGGAGCATGTGAGGACACTAACTCAGTGTAAGATTCTGTGCAAAAGAGATATAATTTATAAATAAAAAGGAAGAAGACATAGCTTAGTGGTAGAGCACTTGTCTAGCATGTGNAAGGCCCAGGGCTTNAACCCCAATACCACCAAAAATTAAAGAAACAAGCTAAATAAAAATGGTTAAGGTGAAAGCACAGTAATGGAAATGAGATATTTGCCAGGAGACTGAGCAAGTTGAAACAGACAGAAGGCAGAATAAACAAACTTCAAGATGGGTCAGTTGGGATCACACAAAAATGAAATGATGTGACAGTGCCCAAGGCCAGCAAAGCTCTCCTTCAAAATAAGGATGAAGACACAACAGCCCCAGATACACAAAATACCAAGACAGGGTTCTTGCTAGAGAATTTTTCTAGCATAAAGACATACTAAAAGGNATTCTCCCGGCTAAAGTAAAACGACACTAGATGNTATTTTAAGTTCAAATGACAAAATACAGAGCATCCNTAAAAGTAACATGTACAAAGGGTGTTTGGTAATGACTGAAAGGTTGGCCAAGGACATAGCCCAGTCAGTAAAATGCTTGCCATGTGAGCANGAGGACCTGAGTTCAATCCTAACCATCCAGGTTGAAANTGGGCACGGTGGCATGCACTTAAAATCCCAGTGCTAGGGAGGCAGAGACAGAAAATCTTGGGAGCTGGCTGGGCAGCCATCCTAACTTAGCAAGACCAGGTTCCAGTGAGAGATGCTGTCTCTAAAAATAAAGTGCTCGGCTCCTGAAGAATGACAGCCAATGACAGTTGCCCTCTGGGTTCCACACACACGCAACTGCACATACATGTTGTCTTAGTTAGGGTTTCTATTGCTGTGAAGAGACACCATGACCATGGCAATTCCTAAAAAGGAAAACTTTTCATTGAGGTGGCAGCTTACAGTTCAGAGGTTCAGTCCATTATCATTCATGGTGGGGAGCATGGAGGCGTGCAGGCAGACATAGTGCTGGCTACATCTTGATCAGAAAGTAACAGGAAGTGGACTGAGTGAAGCTTGAGCATATATGAGACCTCTCAAAGCCCACCTCCACAGTGACACACTTCCTCCAACAAAGCCACACCTCCCAATAGTGCTACTCCCTAGATGGTATTTTAAGTTCAAATGACAAAATACAGACCATCCATAAAAGTAACATGTACAAAGGGTGTTTGGTAATGACTGAAAGGTTGGCCAAGAAAATGGGGGCCATTTTCTTTCAAATCACCACACATGTGAACATGAACACATACCTGCATACATATTCACAAGAGGTCAAAAGGTCATCCTATCAAGAAGACATAAAAATCATAAACATTTGGGCATCTAAGACTGTAATCATAAAATATACAAAGTAAAAATGGTCCAAATTATATTGAATAGGACAATTAGGCAGAATATCAACACAGAAAGATTCAGCAACACCATTACACAAATAGTTCTGACATGTANAGAATACTCTAGCCAACAATAACAGAACACACATTCTCCCAAGGACATTAGCATATTCTCTGTGTTAGAGTTTATGTCAAGCCATATATTTATTGGCATAAAACTAGTATAGATAATTTTAAACAAATTGAAGAAGCTTATTCGGTGACCACAGTGGAATAGAATCATGAACACAAAAAGTCACAAAGCTCACAAAGATGTGTAAGCAACACACTCCTCAATATGCGAAGGTTTTTCTTTGTAGGAAGATTTTTGATTGGTAATTTAGTGTACCTTAAGAGCATAAATGCGTTCATCTTAACAAAATATAANCAAGCCAAACTGAGCAACATGTACAAAGGGTTATATACCGTTACCAGATATGATGTATCCAAGGGATACAAGGCAGAAATGATATGATATAATATGAAAATTAATCAACACAATGCATCATATTAACAGAATAAAATAAAAAAGTCATGTTTCATCTCAGCACAGGCAGAAAAACCATCTGATAAAATTCAACACCCTTTCATTATGAAATAAACTAGAAACATAAGGAAACTTCTTCAGACTGGTGAAGAACCTCCATAAAAATCCCATTGCTAACATTATATACAATGAAAGGTTGGAAACTTTGTCAGAAATAAGACAAGTTTATTCATTTGCACTGTTTTTATTGGATGGCATCCTGAAAGTTCTATTTAGAGCAATTAGCTAGGGAAATAGTTTGCATCTATTTTTAAAGAATTAAAATGATGTAATTTTAGATGGTATGGTCTTGTGTTTAGAAACCCTAAGGAATCTGTAAATATGATTCAGTGTGGCNGTTTGAGTGAGAAATGTCCCCTCCAGGCTCAGGCATTTGAACACTGGGTCCCCAGCTGGTGGCGCTGTTTGGGAGGTGGTGTAGTCTCGCTTGAGGCAGTATGCCGTTGGAGGAGGCTTTGAGAGTTCCTAGCTTCACCTCCAGTTTGCTTTCTCTGCTCTGTGTTTATAGTTGGGATGTGATCTCTCACTTCCCACTCTGCCTGCTGCCCTGCCCTCCCCCACTCCTGACACTCACCATGATGGACTCTCTCTCACTCCTCTGGAACTATCAGCCAAAATGAACTCTATTTCTTAAGTTGCTTTTGGTCCTAGCATTTTACCATAGCAATAGAAAAGCAAACTAATACAGAGACCTAATAATGCAGATCATTACATTTATAGGCCACAAAGTGGATATAAAAATCATTTCTATTTCTATATAGTAGCAATGAACTGTCCAGAACAATTTAACAAAGTCACTTCACTTAAGTGTAATACTTCACAAAGTATAATAAAATACTTTGGGACGATTTTCACAAAGGAAGTCTAAAATTTACACCCTTAAGCCCACAAAACATTGTGTAAGAAATTAAGGGGAGCCTGAATAAAAGGAAGGCAGGGCATCNTAGGTTCATATTATTGTAAAGATTGTTTTGTAATTTTAGTTCATTCATTATCAAAATTTCAGCTTCATTGGTGGTGTGGCAAACCAGTAATCCTAGTGCCAGGAAGCCAGATGTGAGGAACCCTAGAGCTTGCTGCCCAGCCAGTCTTGCCAAATTGGTGAGTTCCAGGTTCAATGAGAAATCCTATCTCCAAAAATAAAGTGGAACTTTATAGACTTGTAGCCTCCTCACACATGCACACACATCTGTATCTATGCATGTACTTATACATGTGTACACCACACACATATACCACACATGTACATCACACATGTACACAACAGACAGGGGGGGATAAGTAAATGCAACTTAAAAAAAAGAAGTGAGGGGGCTGGAGGGTTGGCTCCACAGTTAAGAGCACTGGCTGTAGGCAGCTCACAACTACCTGTAACTATAGCTCCAGGATTATCCAACACCTCTGGCCTCTGTGGTACCCACACTAATATACACATTACTCACATGCAGACAAAATACACACACACACACACACACACACACACACACACACTTAAAAATAATAAAAAATAAAATTTAAAACATAAAAAGAAAGGATACCAAAAGTACAAGCAATCTAAGAAGCATATGTAAACTGGAATAAATAAAAATTAAAACTTTTGAACTTCAAAAGACACTATCAAGACAGTGAAAACAAATCCCTCAATGAGAAGAAACATTTCTAGGTATTTTCACATCCAATAAAGACAAATTGAGACTATAATAAGGAATAGTCACAATTAACAATCCAAAGACAAATATCCCAAATAAAAGTGTGTGAGAATTTTGAATAAATCATTCTCCAAAGAAGAATACAGATTATTAATAAAGACACAAATGCTGAACATATTTGATATTGGAGAGTGAAAAAATCACAACTATAACATCCAGGAGAATAGTGAAAATAAAGACAGTGACATGTTGGTGAGAATGTATGAAGCTGGAAANCGTGTGCACTGCTGGGAGAAATGTAAATATAGCTGCTTTGGAACACAGACTGTTTCTCAGGAACTTGAACAGAGTGCTATGCCACCAAGCAATTACACTTATANATACATCCAGAGAAAGAACAATATTTATCTACACAGTAATTTGTACACAAATGTTCATAGGCTGCTCATTATTCTTGAAACATGGAAACAACCGAAATGTCTGTCAGATGATGAAGAAATAAAATATTGTGTATTCATATAATGGAGTATTATATTAGCATAAAAAGGAACTAAGTACTGATACAGTACTTAATTAATGCAGAATACAGTAAATATTAAAGCAGACACAAAGGCTATATATTGTAGGATTTCACTTATCTGAATAGTTCAGATTAGGCAAATCTATTGGAACAGAAATCTATAATGGCTGATAGGGATTTCAGAGCAGTAAGTGAGCAGCTGCTGTTACTGAGGTTTCTTTTGGAGTGATAACGGTATTTTGTGGTGATGGTTTCACAATATGGTACATGTGCTGGCATCTATTGAACTCCATACTTTGATGGATAAGTTGGATGGCTTGTCAGTTACAACTCAGTTAAAAGCAGTATAAAATACTGAATCAGTAAGCCATACAATGAAGTTCATCAAAAGCAAATGAAGTCTGAGAAACTATTACAACCCAGAACATCCTAAAGAAACCTGACCACATACATANACACAATGGAATTCTATTCAGCTGTGAAGAAAACTGAAACCATGAAATTGACAGATAAATGGCTGGAGTTAGAAATATGATACTGAGTGAGATAACCCAGACCCAGAAAGACAACTACCACAGGTTCTCTCTCATTTGTACTTCTGACCTCCAGATCATCAGCTGTAAGGATACAACCCATTGTAACTACAGAAACCAGGAAAGTAAAAGAGACTTGGAGAAAAGCTTCAGAGAGGGGAATAGCAAGTCACAGGTGATAGGAAGAGGGAAATAGGAAAAACAGGAAGGACTTTAACTGGGGAGAATGGATAATAGGGAGAGGGAGGAATGAGGAATAAATAAAACTAAGGAGTTTTGAAAAAAGAAACACAGGGAAGTGTAGTATTTTATGTTTATTTAAAAGTACATATAGTGTGTATATATATAAATGAAGTTACATCATTAGGAGCTGNGCCCGATAGTTTTATGCCAACTTGACACAAGCTAAAGACATTTGAGAGAGGGAACCTCAATTAAGAAAATGCCTCCCTAAGATCAGGCTGTAGGCAACTTTGTAGAACATTTTCTTAATCAGTGATTGATCGGGGAGGTCCCAGCTGATTGTGGGTGGGGCCACCCCTGGGCAAGTGGTCGTGGGTTCTATAAGAAAGCAAGCTGAGCAAGCCATGGGGAGCAAGGCAATAAGCAGCACCCCTCCATGGCCTCTGCATCAGCTCCTGCCTCCAGGATCCTGCCCTGTGTGAATTCCTGTCCTGACTTCCTTCAGTGATGAACAGAGACAGAAGTATAAGCCAAATAAACCCTTTGCTCCCCAAGTTGCTTTGGTCATGGTGTTTCATCACAGCAATAGTAGCCCTAACTAAGACANCAACTTGACACAAGCTAAAGACATTTGAGAGAGGGAACCTCAATTAAGAAAATGCCTCCCTAAGATCAGGCTGTAGGCAACTTTGTAGAACATTTCCTTAATTAGTGATTGATCAGGGAAGGCTCAGCTGATTGTGGGTGAGGCCACCCCTGGGCAAGTGGTCCTGGGTTCTATAAGAAAGCAAGTTGAACAAGCCATGGGGAGCAAGGCAGTAAGCAGCACCCCTCCATGGCCTCTGCATCAGCTCCTGCCTCCAGGTTCCTGCCCTGTGTGAATTCCTGTCCTGACTTCCTTCAGTGATGAACAGAGACAGAAGTGTAAGCCAAATAAACCCTTTGCTCCCCAAGTTGCTTTGGTCATGGTGTTTCATCACAGCAATAGTCGCCCCCAAAAAGATATAGATTATCTAACAAAATCTCTAGTCCCAGGCATGGGAAATCTCCTTTCAAGTTGTTGGGTCCAGGAGTCTAAGAGACCTCCCAAAACAACATTGGCTATTGCTGTAGTCTGTGGTTACCTCCCAGAATTTGAAAGTAAGTCCCTATTGCCGAAGACACCATAAACGTTGGACAGAGGACTTAGAGGAGTTGAGTTGGTCTGACCTGAAGCCTCTTCCCTGAGGACTAGCTCCCATAGTGTCTGAAGGTTCTACACAAGCTGCCNAGGGAGAAGAGCTATCAACAGNCCCACCCAGCTGTAAAGCCTATGAACCACAACAATGACCAGCNTGACAGGATATCTAAAGGTGCAATAGTGGCGTTTATATCCTGGAGGTAACCAGCAGCTCTCTAACTGGACTTAAGGCCCATTCACTAGGAGGAATTCATGCCTGGAACTATAAACTTAGCCAACTCCCCATGGCTGGTGAGGCCCTGGAACCTAGAGGAGAACCTACTACTGCCTCTCCCCCAAACCAGGATAATTCCTAACTGCATTCCCCCACAGGTAAGTGTGGCTCTCACCCCTCATCACAGAAGCTTCTTTTTGCAGCAGATGAAGACCATTACAGCAACCCACAGCTGGTCAAAAAGCAGAAAACAACTGACTGTATGTACCCAGTCCCAAATGATACACCTAAGGCTTGGGGAGCATTGCAGAAGAGGGGTGANAAGATTGTAAGAGTCAGAGAATCAGGANATCTGCTGTGAGATTGTGTCCTTGATATAGGATAGGGAAATTGCACCCATGAAATCTCAACAACAGGGTTGCTTAAACAAGACCTGAACAATGCCAACCCCAGTTGACATGCCAACAGAGATGGGGGATATCTCATGCCACAAACCAGTGGTTCTCAACCTGTGGGTTGTGACCCCTTTGGTGGTCAACTGGCCCTTTCACAGGGGTCACATATCAGATATCCTGCATATCAGATATTTANATTATGATTCATAACAGTAGCAAAATTGTAGTTATGAAGTAGCAACAAAAATAATTTTATGGTTGGGGATCACCATAACATGAGGAACTGTATTAAAGGGTCACAGCATCAGGAAGATTGAGAAACACTGCCCTAGATGAAGAACTAAGGGCTATTAATGGTTGCTGAGAGAGAGGGAATTAGGTTTCCTTAGGTATGAGGCCCCCTAATTGGTTATCCAATCCTAGGCCATCATTCCTAAAATCATATACNTAGGTGCAACACTAAATGGCCTCAGCAGGTTGTATTTATATATTTNTATGTATACATACAGGACAAAAGCAAACAATAGAGATAATACATGAAAGCATAAGGGGGGCTTGGATATAAGGGAGGGGCAATAGTAGGAGAGGAGAGTGGGGGCAGGGTATATAATAGGAGACTGAAGATGATCAACGTATATTATACACGTTTGAGATGTCATAATGAAACCCATTAGTTTTTACAATTAGTAAGTGTGAATAAAAATGAATTAAAAAAGAAAGAGGAAGAAAAGAAAATAACTACAAATGAAATCTGGTTTGTTGGATAAAATCCTGGACTATCAAACATTAGGGAAAAATGAAAGAAATGTGAATAATGTTTGGACTTTAGTTAATGGTATGTCAGTATTGATTAATTGATTCATTAACACTATGCCAATAACAGGNGAAGCATAAGGTAAGGTGTATGGGGACATTTCTGAACAACATCACCATCAATAATCTAACATTGCTCTAAGACAGTTTACTTAGAAAAAAGTAAGAAATGACAGAGAAAACTGTAACTAGAGTGTATTGGATGGTTAGACATTAAATCCTAGCAATAAATAAAATCTTGAAGTTCCTCCTAACCGTGCAGCCTGTGGTTTCTTNTGTAGTTTAGCCATTTGGGCTTTGGGCTGTTTGTTTCACCAGTCAGCTTCTTGGGCAGACCGGGTCTCACTGCAGACACTAGAGACACAAGAAGCACATAGAGGAAGGCACCTTCTCTAGACTTGTCTCCTAACCCCATACATAAGCTGAGCTGTCTGCCATCCCGTGGGGTTTGGTTTCTGTCAGTAAAGGTGATGGACCTGCTGGTGGTAGACATGTTCTGAGCACCTGTGGTGTCAAGCATCTGGGAGGGACCAAGGAAAACTCAGTTCCAAGCTGCACATTCAGGAGTGGACTGCACGCACCTGCGTACAACTGTAAACCAGCGTAAGGAAGAGGAGCACATTGATAGGCCCTCTCTGAGGTTGGAGACCAGAGTACAGTTCCCAGGAAGTGCAATATGGGCTGAGAGGAAATGCCAGTGGGAATAGTTCAGGGAAAGAGGAGGGGACACTCTCAGCAGAGGGAATGACACTTGGAAGCCCCTGTGTCTGATGGAGCAAGTATTTTTGGAGGAACTGAAAAATTTGGAGGCACAGAGCCCTGAGGTGTAGAGTAGATGCCAAGGTTGGTGCTCAGAAAGAGGATGGTTGAGGAGAAACAGGAAGAGGCTCAACGACATTCAGAGGTTAGTGAGAGTCTNCATACTATGACAAGGATCTTGGTGAGATGCTTACGATAATTCATANGGGATTTCGAAGCAGTGACAGAGCCAGGAGACTAATAGGGACACTGAAGGCCCTGGATAAAGGAAGGCCTGCTGGGAGAGTCGTCTTGGAAGAGGAAAAAGGTTAGGAGAGAAAATCAACAAGAAAGCTGGAAGAGACAAATAATACAATTTATAGATGCATATACCACAGGCACACAGATAGCTAGACTAAAAAAAAAATCATACAAAGTATTAAAAAGGTTAAAAAGCAAAAGACAAAACAGCTATTTAACCAACTCAAATGTGTGTGTGTGTGTGTGTGTGTGTGTGTGTGTGTGTGTGTGTGTGTGTGCTGGTGCACGTGTGCTACTGAGCTACGTCGGAGGTCAGAGAACAACTCTGGCAAGTTACTTTTTCTTTCTGCTGCTTCTCCCAGTATTCCAGGCTAGCTAGCCTCCGAGCTTCAGGGTGATTCCCCTGTCTGTGCCTCCGATCTCCTGCAGTAGTGCTGGGATTGTAGGTACATGCTAAGCCATCTGGCTTTTTACATGGGATNAGGGNAGACTCAAGAGTTAGGCTTACAGAATAAGCATCTTTTACCCACGGATCCATCTCTCTGCCCCTCGCTCCTGTNTAAGGACCATTGTCTCTTGAACATAGCCGGTGCAGTTTCTCAGGAAGCTGCTTTACTCTTTTATCAGATTNTACAAGTTGTGTCCCCCGTAATTTGTGTCTGTTTTTTCACTTTGCCAATGACTGTAGAATGGCTCATGTGTTGNGAAGTTAAAGAGAATGTCAGAATGAAGCTCTTAGGCCAGCTTGCTTGGGTTGCCCCTGGCTAGGGAGAGAAAGTCAAGACGTAGCCCAGCTCAGTGACAACAAAGGTCAGATGCAGGGTCAGCTGTGACCCTGCAGACAGACCCACAGCCACAGTACATGCAGCTGCCGCCCGGCTATGTAACAAAGATTCTTAGCAGAAGCATCTTGGCTGTCTGAAATGCAGCCTTGCAAAGTCCTTAGGCTGTATATATATCTATATATCTATATACAAAAAAAGTTNTTTTTGTTTTGATGCAGGCATGCTTTTATGGCATCAGAACATTTTGCTGAATGACTTGGCACTATTGGCAGGCAGCACATTTCCAGATTTAGATTATAAGAGAAAAATCAGCATGGGGTAAGTTCAGCTGCAGGCCACTGGATACTTACACTACAGTTCTCTCATGGAGCCCTGGGCTACTTTATCCCATGGGGACTAATTCTGCAAGGACTACTCAGCAATGATGGCCCTAGATGCTTGCTTTTATGGCTCTCAGCCACATTCAAACTGTGACTGTGTTGTTATCACATTGTAAACATTATTCTTAATATCAGAATGAAAACTGGGGCATGTGTTAAGAATTGGCATGCAAAAAATGGGCCAAGTTGCCCTGATCATTTTCCTCTGAGCACCTACTGAGCACCTATGAGCTGCAGGAGGCAAGTGTAGGTTGTAAACAAAGGAAAGAGACATTAGCCAATGTTTATTGACTTTATTTCAGACTGCATCTAATGGGTTAGGTTCTTGGTGGCGGGATCATCTGGAAGAAGCACACTGATGTTCTCTGATAAACAGCTTTCTGAGAGAGCCCAGAGCTCACACAGATGGGCCAGAGGCTTCCAGACATTTTAAAACTATGCTGACAATTGCCACTTAAAACTGGTCTTAAATGTCTGGTTTGTCTAACTTTATTTTTAATAATGGGGAAGGACTACTATGAAATTTTAGTTTTAAATGGTGGCTCTCAGCAAATTTACTTAATGACAGAAGTTTCAGTTGTTTGTCCTGGAGACNCCAGGTGTTTGTGTGCCAACAATGGTGGCCCCTGTTGTCCTTAGCAACTATGTTTTTGAAGGACATAATCCCACTCTGCTTGTTTCCTCCACTCCCTTTCTTCCAGACCTACCTCAGCTACCTTCACACTCAGGGATATTTCCAGCCTTCACCTTGTTTAACCAGTTAGTTACCAGGACTCGCGTGCTCCGACCTACAAAGGTTTTTATGTGCTGTTTAGAATGAAATGATGAAAGGGAAGCCTTGGCTAGCTAGCTAAGATCATGGGAAGACTGAGAGCCAAGTAGCCATTATTGTCAGGTTTAAATTTAANTGACGAGGAAGGAAAAAATACAACTGAGATGTGGAGAGAGATCAGATGAGAAGAGAGGGAGGAGAGAGGGAGGAGGGTAGAAGAAAGGAGGGAGGGAGGGAAGAGGCAGATACCTTGCCTGGGGTCCTGATGGTCTCCGAGCCAAGTCTAGCTTGTTCATCTTTAACACAAAACTGATTTTCCTTGTAGTCAACTGAATGGGGCTCAGTCAGTACCGCCAATGAGCAGTTATCCTTATCAATGCTCTGTGCTTGTGTGGCTGGCAATGGTTAAATCTGGCAGGTGGTCCAAATCCAACCAACAGTCAAGCCACGAAACTGGTTTCAAGTCATAATGAAATTTAGAGCTGCTGCTTTGGTGTTCAGTCTTCGTCATGGTCAGGCTACAAATGTTGGTTACATTGCGGAACCAGGGAATTCCTGCATGAGTATAGTTTTTTTCTCATCTTGAGGTGAGCTATCCTTAAAACTCTGGTACCTTCTGGCTTACTAGTTGGCTTTCCCTAAAGCACACCAACTATGAGAAACCTACCTGTGTCCTGGATGGCTGGACTGAAGAAAGAGGGGAGATGTGAAACGAGGCAGGGGGTGTGAGCGTGTCTCTGATGACTAAGACAGAGCCCATGTAGGAGTCAATCCAGTAATAATGTGCCTCCTGCTGCAGCTTGAGTTGCTTGCAACCCCCCCACGCTTTTTAGCAAACATTATTTTGAATGTCAGAGTGCACAGAGTTGGTCTCCAGGGTTGGGCTAAATTTGACTCTGTGGGAGAATCAACCTAGACTTCCAAATGTGGTCACCTCAGCACGGTGTGTGGTACAAGACCAGTTTTCCACTCGTGCCCAGTGGATTTGTGGGGATCTCACCCAAAAATGAGAGATGCTAGATGCCATTTTTAAGGCAACCCATAAATGTTAATTTAGGAAGGATCCTGAGACAAAGGCAGACGACAAGGTAGGCAGTCTTCTGATGGGGCAAGGGTGGAGGGTGGGGCTTCTCAAGTTTCAGTCTAGTTTGGGAAGAGTGACTCTGTAGTAATTTAAAGGCAATAGGGACTCTACTTTAACGTAACCCAAAGGAGATTCTGAGTATTATGACTTGATGTCAGGGTTTCTGTAATGTGCAGATGATAGCATAATCTAATGATTAAGTTAGCAGAAGCTGACTGTTATGTTTAAACACTGACCCAATTTCAGGAGTGCCCTAAGCCAGGATGGCCAAAGAGACGGGCAGTCTGGCAGAAAGGCAAGAAGATCTCCCAGTCCTCCTCAGAGGCAGTGGAAGATGATGTTCTTCATGAAAAGCCTGTTGTTCACAAAAGTCCCTTTTGGAATGATCCTACCGGTGAAGCCCATGTGTATAATTCTGGCTATTCCTTTGGTTTGAAGAGAACTTGTTATGTATTTATCAGGCAAGTGTTATCTCAGGTATTATGTGGCTATGGATACAGTAGCTGATAAAAGTCTCTGTCCTTGTAGTCTTGTAGGGTTTTCTTTCCAGAGGGAAAAAGCTTGAACATAAATCTTGACCCTATTGGTTTCTAGCATGCTGTATTAGTCTACTTAAAAACAATAATAACAACCCAAAACCTATAACAAAATTCTTGAAGCAGGCTAAATCCATAAAGACAATAGATTTGTTTAGCCAAAAGTTCTGAAAGTGAAAGATCCAGGAGCCAACTCTGGCGGTGGTCTTCATTGGCAGAGCCCTGAGGTGGCCCATGGAAAGAGATACGGAGCATTTGATTGGTTTATGTCTGTCTTTTTATAATGCAACTAGGCTTTAATCATGGAGGCTGAACTCTAGTGACCTTGATTAAACATAATCCTTTTCAAAGGCCTCACTTCCAAACACCAGGCTGGGTTAAGTCTCCACTCTGTTAATACCAAGAACACGTGACTTAGGGATTAAGCTCTTGCAGAACAATGATTGCAACTAGAGATCATTATGTTAAGCAAAGTAGGCTTCACTCAGAAAGATAAATATTACATTTTCTTTCATATGTGGACTCTAGAAAAGTGTGTGTGTGTGTGTGTGTGTGTGTGTGTGTGTGTGTGTGCCATGAAACTAGAAAGGGGACCTTGAGAGAAAGGAAGAAGAGGTTAAGGGAGGGGTGAGTGAGAGAAAAAGCACCAGAGTGATGGAATACACGTGACATGAAAGCAGAGAAGAGACTACTTGTGGGGAGATAGGAGACCATTAAGAGTGGGGTGAGGAGCTGGGGAGGGTGGTGGAGGAGAGCAATGAATAAGAACCAAGCAAAATGATGCATTGTAGAAAAAGCCATGATGAAACCTATTACTTTGTGCGATAGTATTTTTTTAAATCTTATTTATTCTATGTGTGTGTGTTGCTTGCATGTGTGTCTGTGTATCACATGTGTGCCTGGGGTCTGAGGAAGACAGAAGAAGGCACTGGATCTCCTGGAACTTGAGTCAGATGATGTGAGCCACCATATGAATGCTTGGAACCAAACCTGAGTCTTCTGGAAGAGCAACAAGTGCTCTTAACCACTGAGCCATCTCTCCAGGTCCTTTGTATACTAATTTTAAAATCAATAAAAAAAATTGTTTTTTGCATGCTTCTTAAAACAAAACTCTTGTGTGAGTTAATGGGGAGAAATGACATCTGAACCACAATTAATAGTGAGTTGCTTCACAGTAGCTGGTAACCNCTCTATGCCACTGCTTTCTGTTCTTGTAGCCTGGGATGACAAAGTTGTGTTTACCCCCAAATCGTCAGACCCCTGTACAGGTTACAGCAGCAAGTGCTTGATGGTAAGAACCAAGTATTAGTACTCCACATAGAAGTAAGAGGAGGGGCTTTAGCTGCTGTCTACTGGCAGAAGGAACAATGCAAACAGTGATGCCTTGGGTCCTTCCACAGCAACGGCTTAGACAAAGCCCATTACTTAATGGGATAGATTCAAAACGTAGGAAAGACCAAGTCTCAGAAGTTCATGTTCAAGCAAATGCTAGAACACCCTGTAGAGCTAGGTGGCTCACTCTTCCCCACAGAGGGGTCCTGCATGGCATTAGTGGGCAGTGGGCAAATTTATATCTTATTAGGGTCCAACTTGTTTTGTGAGTTCCACAAGGACATCGACACCACACTTAGCTCTGTGTTGGGGAGAGTGTTTTAGCAACTCATTTTTCATATAANACCTTGAGAATTCTATAATTTCTGATCCGAGGTTAACCTAAACCAGGTTTTTTAGCTGGCCCACCATGGCAGACATGGAAAGCAAGCATGTTTCCGGTCAGAGTGATCCTTACACAGACCTGGAGTAGGGACTAATGGACAGTATTGGTTCTGTGATGTCTATAGGNGTGGCGCTCTTTAAATAGAAAGATGTTTGTTTATCCCAGATNCTTCTAGTTTTTATGGTCTTTATAGTTTTTAACACATAGTTTTTAACACTTCCAAATATGGCTGCAAAGAAGATGGGCACATATTCTTTCTGTTTTGGAGCAAAGGCTTCTTGGAACGAGGCCCGTATTGCCAATGAGAATGTTAGATCGGGTCTCTCAGCAATTCATTTATTGCTTTCTTGACCCTGTGTCATCAAGGGACTGTCAAAAGCCACAGGATGCTTCTGAGCCCCTACAATATCTTTTTCACATTTGGGTCTCTGATTTAGCTGACAGATGTTAAAACACAAACAGAGCCAGCTAACTCCCCAGTGACAGAACAAATGCAAAAACTGTACAGTTATCCCAGCCTGGGGTGAGTGTGTACTGCCTTTCAGAATCTTCCCTATTTAGTCTTTATGGTTTTTGTTTTTTTTTTTCCCTGTTGGTCTATTATGNGTTGGGCTAATTCCATCTCTCATCCATATCCCTAAGAAAACATGCAGTTCTAGAGCTCAGGAGACCAGGGAAACATTGGCAACAACAGACAATCTTTTGTGGCTGTCAGGGCTCATACATAGCAAAGTTTGGCTCTGAAAGGAAAACAAGGAAGATGTGAGATCAGGAGAGGACGTTGGTACTCACCCATCACTCTCTGGATTGGGGAGTCTGGGGCCCCAGCAACATCACTGGCATGGCATCACAGTTGGGGGTAGCAGGAACCCCGGAACCTTAGCTCTCCTGATTCCTATTCAACTCTTTCCCCTTTGGGTCCTGCCATATGCAGGCCCCCCAGGGTTTCCCTTGAGACTGGTGCTGGGGGGAGGGATTCACAGTGGGGGCTGTGGCAGGGTCTCTGGCTCTCTTCTGTCTTCAGCATGCCTTATCTCAGCTTCACATAGCTCATTTCTTTTGAAAAATGCTCACCTTGAACATTGGTAGATTTAAGGCCTATCAGTGAGAGTGTAAACCTGTTAACTAATTAAGTCAGACAGGAACAGAATTCATCTACTGTCATGGTGCTGCTATTCTCCTGAGTGAAGAGAGTGAAGAGCCAGGGTACCTTCAAGGTGATCTATTTAGATGTCTGAGTTAATTATGTTTTAAATGTTTTGTATATGAATTTTCTCTGATGCTTTTTAGACCCTTTCTAGCATTATCCTGTTGTGTTGCTTGTATTATCATTTTGTGTGTTTGTGTGTATGCATTATGTGGTATATGTATGTGTTTGTGTGTATGCATATATACATGTGGATGTGAGTACACGTGTGCCCATGTATGTTGAGGCCAAAGGTGAATGTCAAATGCCTTCCTTGATTTCTCTCTCCTTTATTTTTTGAGATAGGGTTTCTTACTGAATTTGGAACTCACAGATTAGCTAGGCCAGCTAGCCAATGTCTTTTCACTCTTGCCTCTGCCCGCCTCCCAGGGCTGAAGTTACAGATGTGGGCAGACACCACACCTGCCTTTTGTGGGGTGCTGGTGGTCAGACCCAGGCCTTCATGCTCATGTAGNGGTCACTTCACCGACTGAGCCATCTTTCCAGCCCCATTCACTGCCCTATTATTTACCATGCTAAAGCGTCTGTTTACATTTAAGCTCACTAGAGGCCATCCTCAGAAATACGGAGGTGAGAGTGAGGACAGTTCTTGGGCTCATATAGAAACACACTCATGATCCTTGTGTGTAGAGCCACCTCCTTCAAATTCCTCCAAAAGGAAGCCTAAAAGGCCCCCTGAATTGTGGTAGTCGTCAGTCTCTTCCATTTTCCTGGTCCACCATTGCACGCCCTGGTGAGATGCCCCTGTCCTGGCCCATCCACTTTTCTCTTTTTCTCTGTGTTGTTTCTTAAACCTGAATTTTCTCAGTGACAGGGTATTTCTTGCAGCCACTTTGGGAGTAGGGCCTAGATGGAGGAAGTAAGCCACAGTGTGTGTGTGTGTGTGTGTGTGTGTGTGTGTGTGTGTGT